>PVIH01012557.1:0-38522 GCA_004025045.1 Sigmodon hispidus
TTTAAATTTCTCATCTAATTTTCTAAAATTCTCATCAATGTGAGCTCTAAATTCCTCTGTGATCAAAGTAGACCTCTCTTCCATGGAAACAATGAGTTTCTGGAATGTCTTAATACGTTCATCCATGCCAGACAGCTTAGTTTCATACTCTCTATGCTGAAATCCCTTAAAATAAGTTGGTAAGAAATATATTATCACACAGAAAAGCAAAAGGACTCCTGGGTGGAGATAACCTCCAAATGCATAATCCTGGAAGTAATCCTCTATCACCATTGTGAAAAAGTGAGTAAAATTGTGAACATTTATCTGATCGGACATTTTAGAAGAAAGAAAAAAAATTTTGCCTTACTCAGATGTAATGAGGACTTACGGTCAGCAGGTGTCGTAATGCAGCAGCAATGGTGCTTGAAACGGGGTGGTGATTAAGCCCAGAGGTTCTCTGCCAAATGCCTCCACAAATCCTACCAGGCGTGCACCCTCAGAACTGGGTCTCAGTAGCTCTTCTGCAGGCAGATTCCCTCCTGGCTGCAGTACCGAACACCTGTGCACGCAAATGGGAGCCAAACCATGCAGAGGGTGCAGAATCCGGAGGGGCTCCGTCCGTGTGCAGGTGCGGAATCCGGGAGTTTGGGGAATTAGCCCTGCATTAAGGCGCCAATTATCACGGTAGAAACCCGCCACCAATAGATATGTTTTAAATAAGGTTTATTTTGTTAGAATCACGAACAAAAGAAAGTTTTAGCAACGCGCCGAGCCACCGTCGTACCGAGCCACTGCCTCGTTACACCGCAGCTCGCTGGGCCGGAAGGCCTGCCTCCCTCTCCGCGCTTGGCTTCCGACTCGTCTCTGCAGACCAAGCCCCTCCCGTACAATCCGGGATTCCCGCTACACACAATGAAGAAGGAGAATTACAGATCAATTTCCCTTATGAATACTGATGCGAAAATTCTCAACAAAATTATGGCAAACCGTATACAACAATGTATAAAAGATATCATCTAACACAACCAAGTAGGCTTCATCCCAGAAATGGAGGGCTGGTTTAACATACGAAAAACTGTAAATGTTATCCATCATATAAACTAACTAAAGGAACAAAACCTCATGATCATGTCCTTAGATGCAGAAAAAGCCTTTGACAAAATCCAACACTGCTTTATGATTAAAGCCCTGGAGAGATCAGGAATACAGGGAGAATACCTAAATATAATAAAGGCGATTCACAAGAACCCGACAGCCAGTATCAAACTTAATGGAGAAAAACTCAAAGCAATTCCACTAAAATCAGGAACTAGACAAGGATGTCCTCTCTCCTCTTATCTATTCAATATAGTTCTCGAAGTTTTAGCTAAAGCAATAAGGGAACAAAAGAGATTAAGGAGATACAAATTGGAAAAGAAGAAGTGAAACTATCTCTATTTGCAGATGATATGATTATATACATAAGAGACCCACAAAATTCTCCCAGGGAACTGCTACAGCTGATTAACAGCTTCAGCAAGGTAGCAGGATAAAAGATTAACTCAAATAAATCAGTAGCCGTTCTATACACTAAAGATAGAAGAGCTGAAAAAGAAATAAGGGAAACATTACCCTTTATAATAGCTGCAAATAGTATTAAATATCTTGGAGTAACTATAACCAAAGAAGTAACAGAACTATTTGACAAAAATTTTAAATCACTGAAGAAAGAAATTGAAGAGGATATCAGAAAATGGAAAGCTCTCCCATGTTCCTGCATAGGTAGGATCAACATAGTAAAAATGGCAAATCTACCAAAGGCAATCTACAGGTTCAATGCACTGCTCATCAAAATCCCAACACAATATTTCTTGGACCTTGAAAGAACAATACTCAATTTCATTTGGAATAACAGGAAAGCCAGAATTGCCAAAACAATTTTACTCAACAAAAGTACCTCAGGAGGTATCACCATCCCTGACTTCAAGTTATACTATAGAGCTACAGTAATAAAAACAGCCTTGTACTGACATAAAAACAGACTTGTGGATCAATGGAATGGAACTGAGGATCCAGACATTAACCCGAAAACCTATGAACACCTGATCTTTGACAAAGAGGCCCAAAACATTCAATGGAAAAAAGATAGTATATTTAACAAATGGTGTTGGCATAGCTGGATGGTAGCATGTAGAAAAATACAAATAGATCCACTCCTGTCCCCTTGAACAAAACTCAAATCCAAGTGGATCAAAGACCTCAACATAAACCCAGCCACTTTGAAGTTGATAGAAAAGAAAGTGGGAAATACACTTCTACGAATTGGCACAGGTGACCACTTCCTAAATGTCATACCAGTGGCACAGACACTAAGACCAACAATCAATAAGTAGGATCTCCTGAAGCTAGGAAGCTTCTGTAAAGCCAAAGACACTGTCAATAGGACAAAATGACAGCCTACAGAATGGGAGAAGATTTTCATCAACCCTACAAGTGATAGAGGACTGCTCTCTAAGATATATAAAGAGCTCCAGAATCTAGAGCCCAAAACCTTGAATAACCCAATCAAAAAATGGGGTACAGATCTAAAAAGGGAATTCTCAGCAGGGGAATTACAAATGGCTGAAAGGCACCTGAAAAAGTGTTTATCATCTTCAGCCATTAGAGAAATGCAAATCAAAACAACTTTGAGATACCACCTAACACCTGTTAGATTGGCTAAGATAAAACGCACAGATGACAGCTTATGTTGAAGAGGATGCGGATCAAGGGGAACACTACTCCATTGTTGGTGGGAGTGTAAGCTTGTTCAGCCACTTTGGATTACAATATGGTGGTTTCTCAGAAAATTGAGAATCAATCTCCTCAAGGACCCAGCAATATCACTTCTGGGTGTATACCCTAAAGAGGCACATTCACATTCCAAAGGTATTAGCTCAACTATGTTCATAGCAGCATTATTTGTAATAGAAGAACCTGGAAACAAACTAGATGTCCCTCAACTGAAGAATGGATTAACAAACTGTGGGACATCTACACAATGGAATACTACTCAGCAGTAAGAAAAAATGATATCCTAAAATTTGCAGGCAAATGGATGGATTTGGACAATATCCTCCTGAGCAAGGTATCACAAACTCAGAAAGATAAGCAGGGATGTACTCACTCATTAGTGGTCTCTAAACAAACAAACAAGAAAAAAAGCCAAGCATGCCCAAGCTGCAAACCACAACCACTAAACAGCTTGGGATCACAAACACCCTGGACTGACCCTTCCGATCCCACTCTATCTATAGGAACACCTGACTCACTGTTGAGGGAGGTGGGGACAAAACTAGATTTGCCAGGAGTTGAGACTGAACTAAGTATTATTGGATCAGTGGGACCATGGGACTGCCTGCAGTCTGCCCAGGGAGGGGATGGGGAGTTGTGAAGAAAAAATGACCTGATGTGGCAGGAAGGGGAAGGGACCTTGAATGGGGATATACAGGGATAGAAAAAAAAATCCAGAGGGAAAGCTGAACACAAAATAATTTTATGTGTAGCTAATTATTTGCATTATCACCCTTGATAAGTCATGCTTATGATTTTTATTTTCTTTATAGTTATTGTTAACTTATCAGCATTTTAAATTCAATTTACTGTTTTTCTTGATAAATACAAAAAAAAACCCCCAAGATTGTGTTCCTTAAAAAGACAAGTTAAAATCCTATTCTATAATTGGAAGTATGGATCTTGAATTTACACTATGTTAAGAATTTAATGGAATAAGAATATATCCTTTTGTTTAATATCACTGATGTCTGTATGGGAGGGGGTAGAACTTGGGAGGAAAATTATTCTATTAAGTCCTTAATACACACAAGCATAAGAATCCCAACACTCATGTAAAAAGGTTTATTCTATGGTCGATGTTTATAATCCCAACTGTAAAGAAATAGAGGTAGGTGGAATTCTACATCTCATTGGCCCAGCCTAATCAGTGAGCCTAGGTCAAAAGAAAATGTAGACAAGTCCTAAGGAACAACATTGAGGTTATCCTTTGCTCTCCAAACACATGTACATATAACATGAAAATGTACTTGCACAAGCACACTTCACAGAGTGCCCTAGTTTACTTCCTATCACTGTGATAAAATGCTATGACTAAAAGCAACTTGGAGAGAAAAGATTTTATGCCTTATAATTCCTGGTTACAGTCTGTCCTTGAGGGAAGCCCAAGTAGGGACACAAGGAAAGCATGAACTTAAGCAAAGGTCACAGAGGAACACCAACTGACTTGTTCTCTGTCTTAGTTACTTTTCTGATGCTGTAATAAAGTGCCATGACCAAAACAACTTATAGAAGGCAACACTTAATTGGGTTACAGTTATAGGGGTTTAGAATCATGATGGCAGAGAAAAGATATGGCTACATGAACAGTTGAGGAGAGCAGGAGGCAGAGAAACACTGTGTATGGCATGAGGCTTTAAAACCTTAAAGCTCACAAGCTCATATTACTGCACATCTCTTTCAACAAGGTCACACCTCCTAGACTTTTAGAAACATGTAGTAATACATTTTTGGCCTGTCTGGTCCATCTCACAGAAACATACATAAGCTAATATTATTAACATATTGCTTGACCTAGAGCTAGGGTTTATTGGTAGCTGGTTTTTACTTCTCAGCTCAATTCATTTTTATTAATCTGTCTTTACACATGGGCTATGGCTTACCTACGTCTTACATCTTGCTTCTTGGGTGGCTGGATGACATCTCTCTTGATATCGCCCTCCTTCCCCTTTATCTACGCTCAGATTTCTTGCCTCCTTCTAAGATGCTCTGCCATAGGCCCAAACA
This sequence comes from Sigmodon hispidus, assembly GCA_004025045.1. Taxonomy (NCBI): domain Eukaryota; kingdom Metazoa; phylum Chordata; class Mammalia; order Rodentia; family Cricetidae; genus Sigmodon; species Sigmodon hispidus. Next base: position 4,801 of record PVIH01012557.1, read on the forward strand.
GGCCCTGTATAAATAAATGATATTCACAGCATACAGAAATACATCCTACATCACTTCCCATTTTCTGTCCAGCCAAAAAGGAACGTTTCAATTTTAACATAGACATCCCACATTAGTTGAAATAGCTGATCAACCAGAGGCCAAGTATTCATACAGAGGAACCTATGAGAGCTGTTCTCAACCAAACTACCAAACTACTCAGGGATTTTCAGATTTTTCTCAGATTTCCCTTTCATAGGACTCTAGGCTATCTATCAAGGAGTGTCATAATACATAGTGGTTTATTATTAATCACTAAGCAAAAAAATGCTTCTGGCCATGGTGTGGCATGTCTTTAATTCTAGTAAAGGCAGGTGATTGAGACCAGACTGGTCTACATAGAGTTTTCCAAGACAGCCAGGGCTATACAGAGATATCCTGTCTTACCAAGAAAAGAAAAAAGAAATGAAAAGAAAAAAAAAGGAATGTGAAATGCCCTCACAGATTTGCTTACAGACCAAATCTTATATACCCATTTTTTTCAAGATGACCAGAACTTATGTAAAGTTAAAAACAAAACCAAACAGAAAAGCTGACCAGCACACAGAGAGAAGATGGTTTTGGAAGCAGAGACTAGACTGATAAATTACATCTGAGGAATACCCAGGATTAGCAGTACAGGTCAGATCTGGAGAGGCCAGAGAGCTTTCTCCTCTCAAGGTTCCACTGTGCATGGTCCTTTGGAGTGTGCTCAATATGCATGAATTTGTGTTCTGATCTACTCTTCCACCTTTGGAAGAAAAGAGGAACCTACAGTGATTTCAACTCTTGAAATAACTTACAACATCCATAATATTTTTGTCTAAATGAAGTCATGTATAACTATAATTTAAATGGTCCTGGAGAAACTGAGAGTACTTCTCAAAATGTTTAAGTGGTCAGTATTAATCTGCACACATACACACGCACACACACACACAAACACACACACTTAAACCTACCATGTTATTTTGCATAATTTGAGGAAAACTTTAAACATGAACAAAGCCATGCTTTATATGTTAATGTTAGAAGATACTGATCCATGCATGAGAAGTATTTGTTCCCTAGAAGAGGCTGAGAATTAGAACAATAGACTTAATTAAAGTTGCCCACTTTCAAATTCTATTTCTTCCCTGTTGCTAAAAATCTGTGAGACACTGAGGTAATTGTTTTACCTCTTGGAGATTAAATTTTCTTATTTGTAACAGAAGTGAGGTACATAATTACTAAAGTTTTTCAAGGCTTGGCCTTCTCTAATTGTAAAAATAAGTTACAATTGTGAGTACACATGGGCTGTCCTGATGAAAATGGAATGTTCACTGCATTGTTTTCTAATATAGTTGGAAGTGGCTACCTGTCCTACTTTCTTTTCTATTATCTGGATAAAATCAACTTGGAGAGGGAAAATTTATTTGACTTACACTTCCAGGTCACATCCTGTCACTGAGGAAAGTCAGCACAGGAACTCCATGCAAGGACCAGGAGGCAGGAATCATGATGGAAAATGACTTGCCAGGCTTCACTCTGATTTACTCACTGTCTCCTGCATCCCTAGCTTTATTACACAACCCAGGACCACCTGCCTAGTGATTACACTGTCCACAATAAGGTGGAACCATCAAAACTCATGAATAACTGAGACAGTCCACCACAGACACACCCAGAGACCAATGTATTTCAGCAATCACTCAACGGATGCTGTTCCCCCAGATGACTATAGACTATTCCAGATTGACAGTTAAGGCTAACTGGGACAGCATTGTTATGCAAAGTCACATATTGGAGTTTGGTTTCCACATTTACCAAGAAACAACTTTTGAAAACAAGCTCTAACAAATCAATTGTAAATTATAAATATACTGATATATTTGCACAGTAAAATTAGAAAGTAATGGTCATGGTAAAAACAGGAAAAATGTAAGGACAAAATGAAGAATCAAAGTTTATAACAATAGTTTTAAAGACTCCAGTCTTATCTTGTTGTCTATCCCTTTCATGTTCTTTTCTCTGTGTCCCTAAACTAATCGTTTCTTGTAAAACATACTATCTTAATGTACTACATTCTTAAAAGGTTTTGAACTTGGAAGTTGTGACACATATCTTACGTGTGTGCCAGAAATTCTAGTCTCGGTGAAATGTCCTGAAGAAATTCTTACACACAGACAGGAGAAGTCACATAACATTATGTTCTGAAACCATTATTACAGCCCAGACTGGAAGCAATCTGATTTTCAATGACTAGGAGAAAGATGGAATTGGAATAATTTCACTTACTAGAACACTAACCTTAGGTAAAATGAGTGAAGTCAAGCCCATATATCAATATAGATGACTCAGAAATACATTATTGAATAAAACACAAAGCAATTTCAAAAGTTTATAGAGCATGACAATATTCATAAATTTTTTAAAAAATATATAAAATTGTGTAATATGATAGAAACTACATTCTTTAGTTAATACATGTAGACTTTTATATATAAAATACATATTGGTATATAATTATATAATGTTTAAACAAAAAATATTCTGTGTTTGAAAATGGAGAGGAGAAGAGAGACACACAGAGGTATAAACAAAGACACGAATAGCAAAAAGCAATTAAAAATAGGAAATAGATAAATGTTAAACTGTGAAGAAATATAATGTTTATGCTTCTTCTGGATAAAGAGGAAAGAATGAGAAATGAATCTAGTTTTGGTACACAGATATTTTCAAATTCATATGTATTTCATAATATACAGGGAATATGCAATACTTGTACTTTTGTGACAAGATTTCTCACTGAACCAGGAGCTTCCCAACTGATTAGATTGACTAGCCAGCAAGTCCCATGGATCCTCCCCTTTCTACCTTTCCCTGAATTATGGTCACAGATGTATGTTACCTCACTCGGCTATTTTTATGCAGGACAAGCAATTTATCCACTGAGTCATCTCCCTAGACTCTTACAATTTTTAACCCTAACTCACTTCATCAGCATATGTAGGTGAAGCATATCTCTAGCACTCATTATGCATCTGAGAATACCGTGTATCTTCTAAAAGCTACCATTCCTAGCTGAAGAAATGGCTCAGTGGTTAAGAATACATGCTGCTATTCCAGAGCAGGACTCAAATTCAGTTCCCAACATTCATGTCAAGTGTCTCATAATTTTCTGTATTTCCAGCTCCATGGGATGCCTCAGGGCATCTACATACACACATACAAACACACCAAGACACTTAAACAAATCCTTTCTGATTTTTTAAGAATTCAAAATAAAACTGTCACTCACTGCTGTTATTTGTTCTATCTGACCTTATGTACCTGAAAACCTGTTAGCTTCTGTGTGATATCTGTTTCCAATGGATGTTTATTTCAAGCATTTTTTTGTCAGGTTGGTCTTAGTTTCACAACCATTGATTTTCACATTGTCATTCTCATGCTCATGTTTAGAAAGCACAGGAAAAAAAAAAACTATGATATAAATGACAAAGAAAGCCTACCTTTGCTTTTCATTCCAAAAGTATTTGTGTACAAAATTGTAGGATGAAAAGACCTGACCCATCTGTGTTTCATCCCTGCCATGTCTGTGTTAGCCCAATCCCTTCCCTGTAGTAAAATCTAGAGAACTTTTCCTTTTGATGTATTATAAAGGTTTCCACTCATTATTTAAATTCCAGTTCTCTTTCAAGATGACACAAATTGTGTTGGAAAGTGTTATATATTTTTTTGCAATTAAAGTATGAAGCACAAATTCCTAGTCAATTCATGATTATTTATTGAAAACTACTATTTGTATAAAAATTGCTCTACACATTTTGTTGATGATATACTAGAGAATTCTAGGTGTAAATGAAATGGTAAAGATTGAGAAAGCACATGACAAACCAAAGAGATATTCAATACTGGTCTTAGAGTGAAATAAATTATCTAGCAGTGAAGGGAAATTAAATGCAAAAGGCAATTACTGGGCTGGAAAACAGTTTATTGGGTCAAGTAAGCTACATAAGCTCAGGGCCTAGGTTCACATACCTATATTCTATGTAAAGTTAGAAACCATAAGCCCAGCACTTCTACTCAGGGATGCAAAGTAGTCTGAAGAAACCCTAGAAATGTAAAGGCCAGTTAGCCTGATGTTCACAGTAGCAAAGCAATAAAAGATCCTGTCTCAAGGAAGATAGAGGTGAAGAGCAGTCCCTGAGGTTCTCTGACTTCATGGGTCCTGTGTCATGTATACACCTTCACACAACACATAGAAGTATTCACATAGATAGACGAATACATCAAAAAGGAAAATAATTAGGCATGCACATACCCATACATATGCAGACACACCCTCTTCTCTAAAAGTAAGCTTGCAGGAGTAATCTTATTTCCTGATAGGAGTCCTTCTGATTTTCCTAAGAATATTTTAGAACTTCATCTTCGGGCTCACTAATGACCTGCTAATGAACTGACAGACATTGTACTTATATAAATTATAGAGTTACTGAACTTGAGTTAAAGCGTGGTACATTTCAAGGATATGAATCAATCATGCTGATATTAATGACGACTGTCACCTCTCTGCCCTTTACACCATGTTATTTCACAGCCCCTCTATCTAGACAAATCTTGGGTGACTTTGAAAATCTGGTCACAATTTTCTCTATGACTTAGTCTCTAAGCTTCCACATTATTTTTTCTAGCTGTTATTTGTGGTTAAAAGTGACCAGGTATGACTTCCATTACATAGACAAAAACCAAGAATGAAATAAAGAGTTCAAAGAGAGGCTGCTCTCTTCTAGGCTACACAGCAGAATACTGAAAATTCTAAAGATACCGAAAGAATCTTTCAAAGATCCAAGACTACAGTTTCAGTGGTGGTCATTTCTAAAGGTTAGTGCATTGTAAGCTTTGTTCTCAGGTGGGGCTATATGAAAGAATGCTTAGGAATTGGAGTTTAGGGAAAGGTCATTAAGTTTTGGGTGTTCTAGTTTTGTTTCTGTGCTATGATAAATGCCTTGTCCACAATGAACTCAGAGGAGCAAGGGTTCAAGTTAGCTCACAATTCTATCTCGGCTCATCCTTTCTGAGAAGTCAAGGCAGGCATTTAAGGTAGCCTCATCACATCCATATTAAAGAGCAGAAGTAGTATTAGTGCATATTTGTTTGCTTGCTAACTAGCTCTCTTCACTTTTACACAGTTCAGGAATGAACCATAGTGGCCTGGGTCTTCCCACATCAATTAACAATCAAGGTGATCTCCATAGACATACACATAAGCCAACCTGACCCAGATAATTCACATTAAGACTCTTCTCAGCAGGTGGTAGACTGTGTCAAATATACAGTTAAAACTGACCTGCACTGGAAGAACATCCTAAAAAGAGTTATGAAAATATTGCCTACCTTGATTCTTTTTTATTTCTTGCTATATTTTGTCTCTACTAGATGTCCAAACAAGGTTGGCCATTCTATATGGGACTTGAACCTCTAAAGCAAGTAATCTAAATAAATCTTTCCATTTGTAAGGTAATTGCTTTGACTGTTTCATTATAGAGCATACAGTTTTTTCATGAAGAAGAAAATAATTGAGAAACATGTAGATTTTGGCTGAAAGTATAACCTAAAGTCCCAGACATCTACTCAGATTTCTTAATCACTCAAAGAGTACACCAGGAGACCAAAACTAGTGTTTTGGAGGCCTGGGGAAAATCATATTACACATGCTCAGTCTCCTGAGAGGAACAAATTAGCTTTGCCCTGCCTCGGGTGATGGCTCAGTGAGTACAGTGATCATTATTGAAGGAAAAGGACCCAACTTCTACTTCCTGTATCCATAAAATCCTAGGAATGTTGATAGTACTTGTAATTCCAACACTGGGAAGACAGAAGCAGGTAGATTCCTGAAGCTCATTGCACAGAAAGTTTATCTGAAACTTGAGAGAGACACTGTCTCAAGAACAAATTAAATGAAGAACATTTAATAACTACAAGCATTACAAACCTCTGGCCTGTGCATGCAAATACATATGCACATATTTTCTGGGAGTGGGGAAACCACTGAAGAGATGGAAACCACATTCATCTATTCTTCCTGTGTATCTCACCTGATTTCCTTCTGACATTTTCGAAAGCTTGGTTTAACTTATAAGCTGTATACCGTCTTCACAGAACTGTATATTTTAAATGCAATGTTTAGAAGCAAAAGAATAGTACATTTGTTCTGTTTTGTTTGTTTGTTGTTATTGTTTTTCTCCAACATAATATAAAGAGCTTTTATTCAGAAGCATATAAGTGGTGGGTAATTATTCTGTGATGGCCAGTACCACTCAGCGCTTGGCTTGCTAAAATTTAAGAATTGAAACCAACTATACTGGAAGAGGAATTGCTGGAAAGTCTCATAATGTTGTGGTTTATCTTATCTTATCATTTTTTCTCTTCTTTTCTAATTATTTCTATATTGCTAACACTGCATTTCCACTGTCTGGCCCTTTAAAGAACAACTAACACAAAAGGGTGGACTGCAAAAATAGCTTTGGCTGAAGGTGAATTACATCACTATATTTAAGTGTAAGCTGTTTACACTAATGTTAATACTAATAAATCCATCCACATGGCAGCTGACAACTGTCTGTAATTCCAAGATCTGACACTCTTACACAGTTATACAGGCAGGCAAAACACCAATTCACATAAAATAAAAATAAATATTAAAAAATCTCCATCTCTTTTTTTTTCCCTCTCCTTCCTTATTGATTCTCTTACTTAATCATCTCTTTCTCTCATAATTTGATCCCACATTTACTTGGCTGCAACCTCTTATGGTCCCAATTAGCTAAGGAGACCATCTCTTTTTCTCTTCCTAGGGAACTCCCTTGATATCACTATTGAGTTCCTTCAGATCCCAAACTGTCTAGTGGTTGTAGTTTGCAGCTTGGATGCTCTTCACTTTTTGTTTAAATTTAACTAATGAATGAATACATCCTATTTTATTTAGCTATGCACAAGCCTTGAGCTCTTGTACACAACGACATCTTTTATTTTTTTAAAGTCCACTAATGAGTTTGTATATCCCCTGCTTATCTTTATGAGTTTGTGATACTTGCTCAAGAGAATATTCTCAAAATCTGTCCATTTGCAGGCAAATTTTAGTGTATCATTCTTTCTTACTACTGAGTAGTACTCTATTGTGAAGATGTACCACAGTTTGTTAATCCATTCCTCAGTTGAGGGGCATCTAGGTTGTTTCCAGGTTCTTGCTATTATGAATAATGCTGCTATGAACATAATGGAGCAATGCTTTTGGGATGTGAATGGGCATCCTTAAGGTATATGCCTAAGAGTGGTATTGCTGGATCCTAGGAATGATTGATTTCCAGTTTTCTAAGGAACCACATCACTGCATTCCAGAGAGGCTGAACAAGTTTACACTTCCAACAATAGAGATATGTTCTTCTTGATCTGCATCTTCTCCAGCATGGACTGTAGTCTGTGTTTTTGATCTTAGCCATTCTAACAGGTGTAAGGTGGTATCTCAAAGTTGTTTTGATTTGCATTTCTCTGCTGGCTAAATATATTGAACAATTTTTTAAGTGCTTTTAAGCCATTTGTAATTCTGCTGAGAAATCTCTTTTTAGCTCTGAACCCCATTTTTTTAATTTGATTATTTCGGGTTTGGGGCTCTAGATTCTTGAGTTCTCTATATATTTTAGAGATCAGTTCTCTGTCACTTGTAGGGTTGATAAATATCTTTTTCCATTATGTAGGCTGTCATTTTGTCTTATTGACTGTGTCCTTGGCCTTACAGAAGCTTCTCAGTTTCAGGAGGTCCTACTTATTGATTGTTGTTCTTAGTGTCTATGCTACTGGTGTTATATTTAGGAAGTAGTCACCTGTACCAATGCCTTGGTGATTATTTCCCACATTGTTTTCTATCAAGTTCAGCATAGCTGGGTTTATGTTGAGCATTTTGATTCACCTGTATTTGAGTTTTGTGCAAGGTTATAGGATTGGATCTACTTGCATTTTTCTACACACTACCATCCAATTATGCAAACACTATTTCTTGAAGATACTATTATTTTTCCATTGACTATTTTTGGCCTCTTTGTCAAAAATTAGGTGTTCATAGGTATGTAGTTTAATATGGAAGTCTTCAATTCGATTCCATTGATCCACAAGTCTGTTTTTATGCCAGTAGCAAGCTGTTTTTATTATTGTAACTCTATAGTATAACTTGAAGTCAGGGATGGTGATGCCTCTGGAGGTTCTTCTGTCGAGCAAAATTGTTTTAGCAATCCTGGCTTTCCTGTTATTCCACATGAAACTGAGTATTGTTCCTTGAAGTTCTGTCAAAAAAAAAAATGTGTTGGGATTTTTATGGGAAGTGCATGGAATCTATAGATTCCTTTTGGTATGATTGCCATTTTTACTATGTTGATCCTATATATCCAGGAGCATGGGAGATCTTTCCATTTTCTGAAATCCTCTGCAATTTCTTTCTTCAGTGATTTATAGTTTTTCTCAAATAGATCTGTTACTTCTTTGGATATAGTTACACTGAGGTATTTAATGCTTTCTACAGCTATTATAAAGGGTAATGTTTCCTTTATTTATTTTTCAGGCCTTTTTATCTTTAGTGAATAGACAGGTTACTAATTCTTTTTTAATCTTGTATCTTGCTACATTGCTGAATGTGTTTATCAGCTGTAGAAGTTCCCTGGTAGAATTTTGTGTGTCACTTATATATACAATCATATCATCTGCAAATAGAGATAGATTCACATCTTTTTTCCAATTTGTATCCCCTTAATCTCCTTTTGTTCTCTTATTGCTTAGCTATAACTCCAAAACTATATTGAATAGATAAGAGGAGAAGGGACAGCCTTATCTAATTCCTGATTTTAGTGGTATTGCTTTGAATTTTTCTTCATTTAGTTTGATTTTGGCTATCAGCTTCTTGTAAATTACCTTTATTATAATTAGATATTTTTCCTGTATTCCTGATCTCTCCAAGTCTTTTATCATAAAGGAGTATTGGATTTTGTCAAAGGCTTTTTTACCATCTAAGGAGATGATCATGTGGTCTTTTTTCCTTCAGTTTGTTTATATGATGGATGACTTTATAGTTTTTCATATGTTGAGCCATTCCTACATTCTGGATGAAGCCAAGTCAGTGGCTCTGGCCTCCTGGATGAGGTCCCTGGGAGGCTCAGGGGCTAGAACTTGCTCATTTCCCACTCGGTGCTGAGCCTGGGATCTTTGTTGTCTGAAGCTGCCTGACTCCCACTCTGTCTCCGACACCACGAGGTCATGCAGTTCACAGAGATGTCACTCTTCTATTTCTTTAAGAAAATTTTTTATTTTCTATTTTAAGGCTTCTATAATCTTCATAAAGTTGATTTTAAGGTTTTTTTCCTTCTGTTTTCTCTTCATTGGTCTGTTCAGGTCTTGGTGTTATAAAATGACCAGTTTCTTCTGATGGTTCCTTGTTGTTCTTTATATTGTTATATGTATTCTTGTACTGGTGTACACTCATTGCTTCCTTAGTTCTCTCTTAGTCAGCTCTTAGTCAGATCTTAGTCAGTTGTGGCTACAGGTGTTGTATCTCCTTTCTGCTTTGGACACATCTTTGCATTATCTTTTACTCTGCTTTGGACACAGGTCTAAGAGGTTCAAAGATATCTGTCTGTTATGATGCAGTGTGCCTTGGAGGCAGGGCCCAGTTGTGGGATGTCTCTCCTGCTAAGTGTCTCTGAGGATTGCTGTGGAAGGTCTCTCTCATCTTTGTCCTAGGGCAGGATTGTGCATGAGGTCAGAGCCAGGGCTGTATTTCTAGTCTTGAAAAGGAGGTCTCTCTGCAGCCCAGGAGCTGGAACCCATTCACCTTTCACTGTACTTTGAACACAGGGTTTGCTGGGGTCCTAGAATTTTAAGATTATTTTTCTGTAATGTGATAAAATACTATGAGAAGACCAACTGAAGTAATAAAAAGGTTATTTGATCCACAGGCCTAGGTTATAGTTGATCTTGCTGATAAATTATAAATCACAGAATTTATAATTAGATATTTTTCCTGTATTCCTGGTTTGCTGCTCATATCACATTCATAACCACACAGGATAATGGTGAATATATATGTGCTTCTGCTCATCTTCCTTTCCTACTTTAATAGTCCTAAATCTCCTGCCTAGAGAATGGTTTTATCCACTGTGGGTGGGTCTTCCCACTGCAAATGATGTAATTAATATAATTTCCCATAGGCATGGCATAAAGTCTAATTTCTAAGTGATTCTAGATTCTGTCAAACTGACAACTAGCACTAACCATCACACAGAGGAAAACAAGCCAAGGCAGAAGATTAAAATGTGGTGAGCACACAGGAAGAGGGAAGTTCAAATGGAGATCGGCCTGTGATGGTTTCTGTCAGTTGTCAACTTGATAGAATACAGACCATGTACAGATTGGGCCTCTAAGTCTGTCTGTGGACATTTTTTTTTTATTTTGTTAGTAGATGGAGACTTAACTGTAAGAAGTACTATGCTATAAAAATAATAATTTTTTTTTAAAAAATGAGGTGAATACTAGCTTCTATTCATTTATTTCTGCTTCCTGATAGTAAATGCAATGTGAACAAGTGCTTCAAGCTCTGGGTACCTTGACTTCCCCACTATAATAGACTATAACCTTGAACTATTAGCCAAAGCAAACTCCTTTGTCTGATCAGCTGATTTTGTTACAGTACTTTATCATGGAAACAAGAAGAGCCCAATAAGTATAGATATTATTGGAAGGACATCAGAATAAAAATAGTACAGAAAACCAGTCTTCTGGTTTAAAAAGCAATATTTTAGATGATCCTCACAAAAGAGTTTCCATAGATATCAGGTACTAGTATTATACACAAGTGATTGGAAAATGCAGAAGTATACAATAAAATAAAAGGCAATTTATATACAATACTGACTTTCCTTAGAGAGAAAGTATCAATCACTTAACCTTTGTTCTAATTTTCTGTTCTTAAAATTTATGGAATAAGCAAGATTTAATTTAATAGTGCATGTAAAAGACACTTTACATTTTTTATGGTTTTTCTTTAGTTGTAATATGATAATATTAAGGTTTAACTATATTTATATCTGTAGCCAGAAGTTTCTGGGGTGGCCTAGCCCCAAAGTCCAGACCTGAACTCCTTCTACTGCTTAGTCTCAAGTAATCAAACAAAGGCTTATATTAATTACAAGTTGATGAGCCTATGGCTCAGGTTTATTACTTACTAACTCTTATACTTTATGTTAACCCATATTTCTATTTATGTTTAGCCACATGGCTTGAGACCTTTTCTCAGAGCAGTGTTTGTATCTTGTTTCTTCTGCATCTCCTGTCACCTCCTCTTTCTCTTCCACTTCCCAGAATTCTCCTAGTCTGGCTGCCTTACCTTTACTTTCTGTATAGCTACTTTACCAATCAGAATTTTACTAAACCAATATTTACAATGACAAATCTTCACATTGCACAAAAGCAATATCCCACAGGATATATTTTGCAACAGTGCAGCACTTTTACTCATATAACTCCAAGGAGAACAATATAAAGGATTAATAATATACATATGGGTTTTAATGTCAATATGCATAATATGTGTATATGATTTGAGTGTGAGTATAAGGATGTACATATCACAGTGTGGAAACCAGACAACAACCTCACATTTCCTTCTGTCTTACTTGAGGCAGGATAGTTTGATGTTCATTGCTTCATATACCAGGCTGAATATACCAGGCTGCCTAAAGACTTCAATATATTTCTCTAACTTTGTCTCCTATCTCACCATAGAAATAATGAAATTACAGATAGCTGTTACTCCATCTGAAAGTGAAAAATCTAGACTCTCATGTAACCAAATATACAAGTGTTTAGGATGTGATTTTGTAAACCCAGCACTAAAGAGGCAGAGCTTTTAAAACTCTACAGCTCACCAGTGCAGCCTACATAGAGAGCTCAAAGGGTCTCTCTTTGACTTTGACAGCCCTTGAGGAAAGACACGTAATATATCCTTTTGGTGTCCACAAAAGGTCGACAGCCCTTGAGGAAAGACATGTAATATACCCTTTTGGTCTCCACACATTTCTGAATACATATGCATATACACTCATACCCTTACACATCTATACATTTAGAGGTACAGAGAGACAGATAGACAAGCATGCACATGCACATACACAGAGCATCTGAGAAATAAAAAAATAAACTGAAGACATTTTTAAATATTTGGTGAATATTATAATAGATGAAAATGAGGATGTTATTACTGTGCCCTTTGGTCACAAACCTAATTTTAAAAACTAATCTTGTTTTATTGTGTCAGACTCTGCAATGAAGTTCCATCTGAATACTACATAAAAAGTCATTATTACTCTGTTTGACCAGGAACTTAATTCTTGAGCATTTTGTAGTGATCAGATAACTACCACTGACTTAGGGTGCGTCATGAGGGGAGCAGACAGTGAGGACTGGAAAGAATAGGGAAGGGAAGTAGTGCTATGAGAGGAAAGAGTCATGTTCCAGAATAATATTTGTTTTTTCTCATTCCCTGATAATCTCATGAACTTTTCTAGCTTTAAAATATTATTATTTATCTAAGAAACAATGGAGGAGATGAAGAGTTGGCTTAGCAGTTATAAGTGTTTGCTGTTCTTCCAGAGGACAAAAATTTAGTTCCCAGAACCCAGATCAGGAAGCTCACTGCAGCCTAGAAGTCCAGTTACAAGGAATCCACTGTCCTCTGTGAGTATATGCATCTTTATAGCAGATAAACACACATGCACACACACACACAATTAAAAAAAAACACTAACAAAAAACCTAAAATCTAATTTTTAAAAATTAAATGAAAACAACTTAATAACGTGAAGCATCCATGCTCTAAAAAGCAGAGTATTTATCTAATCCAGTAGTCATAATTTTGTTTTAGGACTAACTATATGAAGGTGAAGATGATACAAGGAAAAGAAATGAACATTTATAAAATTTTGCCAAAATTATCAAAACTACATTAAGCTATCTAAATGAATTTACAAATAGGAGCTTCAGGTTCCAGGACCGGGTGCTGTCAACAGAGCGTTTCCCAGAGCACACTGTAGCAGGCAGAGATAACCTCTGCCTGCCATGGTCCCCCCAGCTGCAGCTAAGGGAATTTGCATGGTCACCCACCTCCAACTGAGCAAACAGATAAGAATCGGGGGACTTTGTAGGACAGACTCAGACCCTGCTCAGAGGTGAGGAGGGGTCAGCAGGCCCCAAGGCCTGTATCCCTGCCAGGGAGAGTTGAGCTCCCTTCAGTTTTTGTTCTGGTTCCGGGACCGGTTGCTGTTTGCAGAGCATTTCCCAGCACACTCTGTAGCAGGCAGAAATAAACTCTGACTGCCAAGGTTCCCTCAGCTGCTGCTGAGGGATTTTGCATGGCTGCCACCCCGCCTCCAATTGGTGAAACAGAGAAAGATTGAAAACTTGAATTTCAGTCCACTGCACAGTGCAGAAGTAGTGACTGGGCAGACTTTTTCCTGAGAGGTGACAGAAGGCACACAAGCCCTAGTGCCACAACTGAATAGGAGTCACCTAACCATGAACCACTAAAGCCATGGGCAGACGCCAGTGCAAAAACTTACATAATAATACAAAGAACAACAAGGTAACTCCAGAAGAAAGTGGTGATCCTACAAATACAAGACCTGAACTGAGCAATAAAGAGAAAACTGAAGGAAGCAACACCAAAAATTCCTTTTTGATGATCATCGAAGCTCTCAAAGAAGATATGAAAAAGAGCCTTAAAGAAATAGAAGAAAATACAAACAAAAAATTGGAAGACATGAACAAATCTATGAATAAAACATGCCAGGAACTAAAAACTGAAATAGAAGCAATAAAAAAGGCACAAAATGAGGCAAAGATGGAAATAGAAAACCTGAAGAAAAAAGCTGGAACCACAGATATAAGCATAACAAACAGAGTTCAAGAGATGAAAGATAGAATCTCTGAAGTGGAAGACTCAGTAGCTCAAATAGATCTATCACTCAAAGAAAATACTAAAACTAAAAAATCCATAACTCAAAATGTTCAGGAAATGTGGTACACCATGAAAAGACCTAATATAAGAATAATAGGAATAGAAGAAGGAGAAGAATAGCAGCTAAAAGGCACACATAATGTTTTCAATAAAATCATTGAAGAAAACTTCCCTAACCTGAAGAAGGAAATGCCTATAAAGATACAAGAAGCTTACAGAACACCAAATAGATATGACCCTCCCAAAAAAGTCAGCGTGCCACATTATAATCAAGCCACAAAACATACAGAACAAAGAAAAAATTTTAAGAGCTGCAGAAGAAAAGGGCCAACTTACATATAAAGGCAGACCCATCAGAATAACGCCTGATTATTCAATGGAAACGATGAAAGCTAGAAGGGCTGGGTCAGAAGTTACACATATGCTAAAAAAGCATGGCTGCCAAACTAGAATACTATACCCAACAAAATTATCAATCACCATAGATGGAGTAAGCAGGATATTTCATGACAAAGTCAGACTGAAAGAATATCTATCTACCAATCCAGGACTACAGAGAGTATTAGAGGGAAAACTCCAACCCAAGGACCCCAGATACACCCACGAAATCACAAACAATCAATAATTCCACAAAAAAATACTCCAGAGAAAGGAAATATAAAAAAGTTACCACCAAAAATGGCAGGAAATATCAATCAATGGTCACTAATTTTCCTTAATATCAATCGACTCAACTCTCCCATAAAACGACACACACAAACAAGATGGATACAACAACAGTAGCCATCCTTCTGTTGCCTTCAAGAAACACACCTCAACCGCAAGGACAGACACAGGCTTAGAATAAAGGGTTGGGAAAAGATTTTCCAGTCAAATGGTCCTAAGAAACAAGTGGAAGTTGCAATCCTAATATCTAACAAAGTAGACTTTAAGCTAAAAGAAATAAAAAGGGACCAATATAGTCATTACTTATTCATCACAGGAAAAATTGGTCAAGAGGAGATTTCAATCTTGAATATTTATGCCCCTAATATAACGGCACCTACTTGTGTAAAAGAAACACTGCTAAAGCTCGAATCCCACATCAGTTCTTACACCCTTATAGTGGGAGACTTGAATACTCCACCTTCAACCATGGATAGATCAACCAGACAGAGCTCAACAGAGAAATAAGGAGTCTAAAAGAGTTTATGATGCAAATGGATTTAATGCATATCTACAGAAGCTTCCAACCAAACACAAAGGAATATATATATTTCTCAGCTCCTCATGGAACTTTCTCCAAAATTGACCACATAATTGGTCATAAAGCAAATATCAACAAATACAAAAAATGAAAATAATCCCTTGTAACATATCAGACCACAAGGGCCTAAAGTTAGAGTTCAACAACATCAAAACCCAAAGAAGTCTACCAACTCATAGAAACTAAACATCACTCAGCTGAACCATCTCTGGGTCAAGGAAGAAATTAAGAAAGAAATCAAAGTCTTCCTAGAATTTAATGAAAATGAATCCACAATGTATTCAAACTTGTGGGACACAATGAAAGCAGTCTTAAGAGCAAAATTCATAGCGTTACATGCCTATATAAAAAACCTAGAGAAATCCAACACTAGATACCTAACAGATTAGCTGAAAGCCTTAGAACAATTAGAGGCAAACTCACCTAGGAGGTGTAGAAGATAGGAAATAATCAAATGTAGAGCTGAAATCAATACAATTGAAACAAAAAGAACAATACAAAGAATCAATGTATCTAAGAGTTGGTTCTTTGAGAAAGTCAACAAGATAGATAAGCCCTTAGCCAAACTAATCAAAAAACAGAAAGAGAGTGTTCAAAACAACAAAATCAGAAATGAAAAGGGGGACTTAACAACAGACCCCCAGGAAATACAGAGAATTATCAGATCATATTTTGAAAATCTATATTCCGAAGCTAAATGTGTTGCGCTGGAACTACGCCTTCGGCTCTGAAAATCTATATTCCATAAAAATGGAAAACCTTGAAGAAATGGACAGCTTCCTGGAAAGGTACCATCTACCAAAATTAAATGAAGATCAGCTTAATTACCTAAAAAGGCCTATAACCTTTAACGAAATTGAAGCTGTCATTAGAATCCTCCCCAAAATAAAAGCCCTGGTCCAGATGGTTTCAGTGCTGAATTCTACCAGACATTCAAAGAAGAATTACTACCATTACTCCTTAAACTATTTCACAGAGTAGAAACTGAAGGAATATTGCCAAATTCCTTTTATGAGGCCACAATTACCCAAGCCACTCAAAGACACAACAAAGAAGGAGAATTACAGACCAATTTCTCTTATGAATATTGATGCAAAAATTCTCAACAAAATTTTGGTAAACAGTATAATAATGTATAAATATATCATCCACCACAACCAAGTAGGCTTCATCCCAGAAATGGAGTGCAGGTTTAACATAATAAAGGCGATTTACAAGAAGCAAACAGCCAGTATCAAACTTAATGGAGAAAAACTCAAAGCAATCCCACTAAAATCAAAGATGTCCTCTCTCCCCTTATCTATTCAATATAGTTCTCGAAGTTTTAGCTAAAGCAATAAAGGAATGAAAAGAGATTAAGGGGATACAAATTGGAAAAGAAGAGGTGAAGCTATCTCTATTTGCAGATGATATGATTGTATACATAAGTGACCCACAAAATTCTTCCAAGGAACTGCTATGGCTGATAAACACCTTCATCAATGTAGCAGGATACAAGATCAATTCAAGGACATCAGTAGCCCTTCTATACACTAAAGATAGAAGAGCTGAAAAAGAAATAAGGGAAACATTACCCTTCATAATAGCTGCAAATAGTATTACATACCTTGGAGTAACTATAACCAAAGAAGTAACAGACCTATTTGACAAAAGTTTTAAATCACTGAACAAAAAAATTGAAGAGGATATCAGAAAATGGAAAGCTCTCCCATGTTTCTGGATTGGTAGGATCAACATACTAAAAATGGCAATTCTACCAAAGGCAATCTACAGATGGAATGTACTGCTCATCAAAATCCCAACACAGTATTTTTTCAAGCTTTAAAGAAAAACACTCAATTTCATTTGGAATATCAGGAAAGTCAGGATTGCCAAAACAATTTTACTCAACAAAAGAACCTCAGGAGGTATCACTATGCCTGACTTCAAGTTATACTATAGAGCTACAGCAATAAAAACAGTCTGGTACTGGCATAAAAACAGACTTGTGGACCAATGGGATAGAATTGAGGATCCAGACATTAACCCAAAAAACCTATGAACACCTGATCTTTGACAAAGAGGTCCAAAACATTCAATGGACAAAAGATAGTATATTTATCAAATGGTGTTGGCATAGCTGGATGGAAGTGTGTAGAAAAATGCAAACAGATCCAAGCCTGTCATCCTGCACAAAACTGAAATCTAAGTGGATCAAAGACCTCAACATAAACCTAACCACTTTGAACTTGATAGAAAACAAAGTGGGAAATACACTTCTACGAATTGGCACAGGCAGCCACTTCCTAAATATAGCACCAGTGGCACAGACAGTAAGATCAACAATCAATAAGTGGGATCTCCTGAAGCTAGGAAGCTTCTGTAAAGCCAAAGATACTGTCAATAGGACAAAACGACAGCCTACAGAATTGGAAAATATTTTCACCAACCCTACAAGTGATAGAGGACTGATCTCTAAGATATATAAAGAGCTCAAGAATCTAGACCCCAAAACCTTGAATAACTCAATCAAAAAATGATGTTTAGATCTAAACAGGGAATTCTCAGCAGGGGAATTACAAATGTCTGAAAGGCACCTGAAAAAGTGCTCATCATCTTTAGCCATCAGAGAAATGCAAATCAAAACAACTTTGAGATACCACCTAACACCTGTTAGATTGGCTAAGATAAAAGGCACAGATGACAGCCTATGTTGGAGAGGATGCAAATCAAGGGGAACACTACTCCATTGTTGGTGGGAGTGTAAGCTTGTTCAGCCTTTTGGAATGCAGTATGGCGGTTTCTCATAAAATTGAGAATCAATCTCCCCAAGGACCCAGCAATACCACTTCTGGGTGTATACCCTAAAAATGCACATTCACACTCCAAAGGTATTAGCTCAACTGTGCTCATAGCAGCATTATTTGTAATAGCAAGAACCTGGAAACAACCTAGATGTCCCTCAACTGAAGAATGGATTAACAAACTGTGGTACATCTATACAATGGAATACTACTCAGCAGTAAGAAAAAATGATATCCTAAAATTTGCAGGCAAATGGATTGATTTGGAGAATATCCTCCTGAGCGAGGTATCACAAACTCAGAAAGATAAACAGGGGATGTACTCAGTAATTATTGGTCTCTAAAAAACAAACAAGAAAAAAGCCAAGAATGCCCAAGCTGCAAACCACAACCACTAAACAGCTTGGGATCAGAAACACCCTGGTCTTACCCTCTGGATCCCACTCCACCTATAGGAACACCTGACTCACTCTTGAGGGAGGAGGGACAAAACTGTATTTGCCAGGAGTGGAGACTGAACTAAGCATAATTGGGTCAGTGGGTCCATGGGACTGTCTGCTGCCTGCCCAGTGAGGGGATGGGAAGTTTTGGTGAAGAAAAAATGACCTGATAGGTCAGGAGGGGGAAGGGACCCTGAAGAAATGTGGAGAGCTGTGTGTAGCCATGCCTTAAAAGATAGTGCTGGCTTCCACCCTCCACCTTCCACATGACAAAATATCCTATAATTTGCTAGACTGAGGATCTGGCTTGCTTCCCTGTACCTGGACCTGTAGATAGTGCCTACATGGCATACTGGAGTTGGCTGGCCAGAGAGTATTTAGGCTGATGGTGAGTTTTCCCCGGAAGGAGAATGAGAGGTAAGATGTAGCAAGTCAGTCAGTCATAAGTAAGTAAGTAAGGCAGAAGTCAGAAATCAAGGTTCCTGAATAAAACTACTGAAAGAAGAGCCTGGTGTCGTGTCTTCCTTGCTGGCTAGGTAGGCGCACAACAAATGGTGGCCTGTTATGGAGATTCTACTCTCAACAAAGGCTCAGAACTTTCAGTGGTCAGGGGGTGCACCGAGTAAGTCCTCAGGTAACGTGGGGATCCCGCGACAAGAGCGGGGTGGATTTTTGCTCTACTCTGTAGAAAAAGAGAGAGCGGGAGAAAAATTCGCGGACGCATGAATCTAAAGTGAAAGTAAAACAAGCCTACAGTTAGAAGTACAGTTTTAACCATGGGCGCTTCTTCTTCGCATCCAATTTTTTTTGGCTGTTAAGGAGCTGCTTCATTGCACTTCTTGAGCCCGGGCGTGAGTTCTCCTCCGCCATATTGAAAAGCGGCCAAGAGGGGCTAAGTCAGCAATTAAAGTGATGCAACCTTTTAAAAGCTCTTTGTGTTAGAAAAATGATTAAGGATTCTCAATAAAACAGATTTAGACTCTCAAAACCCCTAAAAGGGGAAGGAAATAAAGGATAAAAGCCACGTAAAGATGGCAGATAAACAGAGAGTCTGGATAAGGGTTATTGTGTTTACTTTTAATTTTTTAACTTTTAATGACCTAGTTGCAGAGAGACAATTGATTGCTGGGGCTGCTAAGTTAAACAAATACATTTACTTTAAAGATATCCTGTCTTTGAAACCTGTTTATAAGAATATGTTACTTGGGAAGGGAGTTTCTGCCTTTGTCTCCACGGAGGATCAAAGCCTGTGGATTGGTTCTGGGTGGGTGTGGTTCCATTTGCCGAGGCCACCTGAAGCTAATAGGAGGCTGTCTTGATAGGCGCTGCAGTGAGGCAGTGGTGGGTGACAGACCGCTTTAAGGTTTTTCTGAGTCTGCTTCACTTGCTAGCAGCGGGAGAAATTCACAGGCTCTCCCACCATAAAAAAGAAATAAAAAGGAGGCAAAAAGAGGATCCAGATAGAGAAGAATGCTGCACATTCCCAGCATGTCAAGCTGTGCCTTCGGCTCCCCTTCCCTATGCGGAAGGTGGGAATGGCAGTTCAGAGAGTGCTTTCAGACTGGGGGCATGGAAGGCAGTCAGAACAGAGTTACACTTCGCTTACCCAGTGTTTCAAGATCCACAAGGAAATAGATACGAGGAGCCCTTAGATTTCAAGGTGATAAAATCTTTGGCTGAGTCAGTATGAATTTACGGAATCACGGCCTCATTCACTGTAGCCCAGGTGGAGGCTTTGAACAGACACTTCATGACACCCAGTGATTGGAGTAGGCTTTCGTGAACATGCTGCTCGGCCAGGGTCGATTTGCTAATCAACACACAGGCTACCCAGTTCAAGTTTACCCAGATGTAGCAATGCCTCTAATTAAGCAGCTTGTTTATGAGCAGTGTACCAAGGGGGCTGGAGAGATGGCTCAGAGGTTAAGAGCACTGACTGTTTTTCCAGAGGTCTTGAGTTCAAATCCCAGCCCCACATGGTGGCTCATAGCCATCCTAAGTGAGAGCAGGTGAGCCTAAGTTGTTCACATTCTGGCCACCTGGGGAATTTCCACCTGTGTGTTCTGCCTTTGGTATATGTTTGAGCCTGAGGCACTCAGTAAGCGGCATTCAGCATTCTCCCTGCACAAATGACCCAGCAACCTTGTAGGTCTAGTCAATGTGTCTTTAAATCTTCAGGCCTGGGAGGCCAGTGAACTACTGTGGCCGTTGTCATGATTCATACTGTGCATACTGCTCAGACCTTGAATAATCTTTCTGCCAATGTAGCACAAGCCCTGGAAATATGCTGGACTATGTGTGACTGGTATACAATATGGCAATTTTACCTGTGCTGCAGACTTGTCTAAGCAATTGTCTAGTTATCTTTTAGGTAATTGGACGGGAGAATTCAACAACCTGATGGAGCAGCTGAGGGTGGCTATCGTCACGGTGAACTCCACCCTCAACCTAGGTGGATACTAGACTGGCGGCTTTGATGCCATGAACCATCTTAAGGAGTGGGCGGGTCTAGGAGCCTTGACTGGCCTTCTGGCGTTTGCCTCCTTGGTTTGTCTGTGGTGCATCTGCCCTATTAGGTTTCCCAGTGTCGCAATGCAGTCATGCTTATTCAAGCCTTTACAGCCGTTAAAGCAGGACAGTCCCCATATGCCTTGGTTGGCTACCTTAAAGGATTAATTTTCCTAGGTGCAGGATACGAGGCTTGAGCACTGCACTTGGGACCCACCGAGACTTGGGCTCCAAGAAGAGCACGCGTGATTGCATGTGGGTTGATACCTTGCATCCCACCTCTGTGAAAAAGGGTATAGGATGGGTCAGGTACTCATCGGGTGGACCACACCTGAGTGAGGATCAGTGCAATGTCCCTGGTCCACTTTACAGAGATCAGGCCTCTACTCTTGCCTGTTGCTATAATATAAATAAGGGGGAACTGTGGAGAGCTGCGTGTAGCCATGCCTTAAAAGATGGTGCTGGCTTCCGCCCTCCACCTTCCACATGGTGAGTGCTCTCAGTGACAAACTATCCCATAATTTGCTAGGCTGAGGATCTGGCTTGCTTCCCCGTACCTGAACCTCTAGGTAGTACCCACGTGCCGTACTGGGGTTGGCTGCCCAGAGGCTATTTAGGCAGTGGGCAGGTTTTCCCTGGAAGCAGAATGAGAGATAAGATGTAGCAAGTCAGTCAGTCCCTGTCATAAGTAAGTAAGTAAGTCAGAAGTCAGAAATCAAGGTTCCTGAATAAAACTGCTGAAAGAAGAGCCTGGTGTCACGTCTTCCTTGTGGGACAATGTTGTGCATGACAAATAAGGATATACAGGGATAGGAAAAAAAATTCAGAGGGAAAGCTGAACACAAAGTAATTTTATGTGTAGCAAACTTATTTGCATTATCACCCTTGATAAGTCATGCTTATGATTTTTATTTTCTTTATAGTTATTGTTAACTTATCAGCATTTTTAATTCATTTTACTGTTTTTCTTGATAAGTATAAAATAAAAAAAAACAAATAGGAGCTTCAACACAGAGACTGTTATAGTGAGAACTGCCAGAGTTTTCTATAAAGGTCAAGTCTTTAGTTTTCTAATTGTTACTCATTTGTTTCTCTGTTAGTATTAAATGCAAAATAGCTTGTATACATCGATTATGTGAACAGTAGCAAGTGGATTATGGGTAGGGAGAGATTTCATTGTTCAGCATTGTTCTTGAGATAATAGAAACACCACATGATAATATGAGGGGCCAAGAAATGATTGCTAAAGACTGACTCCCTATACTTGTTCTAGAAAGTCAAAGACTATAAAAATGTTATAGGTCCAAAAGATGTGCAACTTCATTACAGAGTAATTTAAAAGGCATGGTGATTCATAACTGAACTCTAACACTCAAGAATGGAGACAGGAGAATGGTGAGTTTCAGATCATACCAGGCTATATAAGGAAACCTTTTCAAGGAAGGAAGGGAGAAGGGGGAAGGGGTAGAGAGAAAGGGAATAAGATAAAGAGCAAGGGAGGAAATCAAGGGAGGGGAAAAGGTTCCAGATTCCACCCCTGAGCCCATATTTCTATAACAATGCTTATTAGCAGTTCTGGGAAAAATTCTATTCAAACACTCAGTTTGCACAATTAAGCAAAATAACCCAAACCAAGTGGGTATATGCTGTCTTTGCTTCTTTACCTCACTTTCTTCAGAGCTTCCTCTGGCTCAGTACTGCCAAGCTTCATTTCCTGATGTCTGAAAGCTAAATTTTACTTTTATATTTACATAGCATATTCCAATTATCTTAATTTCACAGATATTGTGCACAATGTGTGTGCCTGTGTGTGTGTAATTATGGGATCATTTATTAAAGAACTGATTGACATAAACAACTACTTTCTATTTTCTTACTGCTATTTTAAGAATAGAGAAAAATGTAGCAGTAAAAACACATTCCCAGCTACTGAGCAATAAGTGTGCACCTTTTTCCTTGACTATTCCAGTATTACCATGTAGTTATCATCCTTTCAGTATTTTCCCTCAATGGGTATATGATCTAGGAATAATAAAACTTTTGAAAATGACACTGTCCCACACCTGGCAGTATGATTGCTAGGAAAAACTTACTGGTAATAGTAATATTTCTTGTCATGAAACTATCACACACAAGGCAGACTTTGCATAATGCATGTGACCAAGTAGATGCCCGTTGCTTGCTAGGTTGGAAGATATAATTTCTAACTTGAACAAAACAGAAATGAGAAGCATGTTTTCATAGTATAAATTTGTTCAGGAACACTGACACAATGACAGGCTCTCAACTAGGTCCCTTGTTGAAGTGACAGCCTAGGCTAACATAAACATTTTAAAGTCCAGGACAAATCACTTGAAGATATTGCCTGTTCACTTTTCCCTCCATTATGTCTTTCAATATGTTTTACATGAAATGCCTTTTCTGCAACTTTGACAAGTTCTTAATTCAAAGCACACAAAAGTTAAGCTTCAATTTTATTGAGAATTAGTTTTATTTTCCTTTGTGCTTTCAAGAAGTGGGCAGATAACAGGGATTTGATGACTTTAATGGCCTTTCTGTGGCATCCCACCACACCCACATGTATTCTGTCTAACCACCATCATCGACAAAGCAGACATTAGCTAATGTTACCATTTCCCAAAACTTTACACTTTCAATTTGGCTTTATTTGGTTTTGAAACAAAGTCTTAGGTATCTCAGGCTGGCCTCAAACTTATCAAGAGTGGCTTTGAACTTCTAACCTTTTGTTTTTACTTTCTGGTTGCCAGGATTGTACATGTGCACTACTATGCTCAATTTGGGAAGTGCTAGAACTTATGAGGACAGAACCCAAGACTGTGTACAAGCTAGCCCAGCATTCCACCCACTGTGCTGCATTTCTAACTGTTCCTAGCTATCATGCATTCCTGGTTGTCAGCACTTAGGAAGTGAAGCACCAAACTCTGCATTTACCTGTGACTTTTTATGTTTTTTTTTTCATTATTTTTCTCATCACTAAATCCACTATCTTGACAATTATAAATATACTCAAAATAAATTTTAAAAATAAATATATATTTAAATTGACTTTTCACTTATGAAGGTAATTAGAAAACCTTGCTTTGAAATAACTTAAAGGTTTTCTCCTATCCATCATATTAACTGCAAGAGTTTTGAAGATGAGTACAATCTTTTATTTATTCAGACTACACAGACTAGGATGTAGATCAATGGCAAAACCTTTGCCTAGCAAGCACAAGGTCCTAAGTCTCATTCCACACACACTTCAACAAAATGTGCATCATCTAATCAGCTGAACTGATTGAAATTTTTTTACGGATTTTCCTTTTCTGTGACATAATTTCCATAGAAAAATATCTTTGATCACTTTGAAGTGTTAAGAATCACTTGTGATCATACTGTAATAACCTAATATTCTAAATTACACTATTTAAAAACTGAATTTACTGGCATGCTTATAGAAGCTTGTTATTCTTTATTTACTCCAGAATATATTCTAAAATAATCACTATAATGTATATGTATACATATATATGCGTGTATGTGTATACATACACATAGGCATGAAAATACATATATATTGAAAACATATATTGAACTTGCATGTTTTTGTGGATTTTTATTTTAATATTTATTTACTCATGGGGACTATAGCATGCTAATGAGGGTTACCAAAAGAGGGGTTTCAGAGGATTCTCCTGGAGCTAGAGGTACAGATAGTTGTAACCTGCCTAATTTGGGTGCTGGGAACAAAATTCAGATCCTCTGCAATAACAGTATGTGTTTTTAACTCCTGAGTGATACCTCTAGCCGTGTTTGTGTGTGTAATGTATTATATGGGTATATATATTTTTTTAAAGTTCAATTCAAAAGCAACATGTAAAAACTAAACCAAATAGATGAAAGAAAAGGTTCTGAATGAAAGCTTATGCTCTAAAAGCATGAAGGCCTGACTTAAATCTCCATCACTAATCTCAAAAGGACAAGCATGGTGGCTTGTGTCTGTACCCCCAGCATTGGTGGGTAAGAACAGGTAAATCCTAAGAGCTTACTGGCCAGTCAGACAACCTAGCAGCAATGACAATCATCTGGTTCTTTGAAAGACCTTTTCTAAAGACAACTGTGTAAGAAATAGTAGATGAAGACACTCAACCAACATTATGCTCTGGTTATGCATGCATGGGTGTATACACTTACTCTCTCATACATATAAAATCAATCAAATATTAACATTTTCAGGCATTTTAGTTTATAGCCATTCCATTATTATTGGACTAACAAAAGACCACACAGTATCAGGAGTTCTATAGCTAAGCATATCTGATTTACTTTACATATTTCTCCACTTGGTTAAAAAAATAAAAAGAAAAAAGAAAACAAAACAAAACAAAAAAATAACCAGATATTCAGATTTGTTGCCCACTGAGAGATTCATTGGAACAGATTGGAATAATCTTATGCTAAATGTAAGGCTACCAAGCCCTCGGAGCCAGTAAACAAATAGCCTCTTGAACAAGTTAGATTGGTCATAAAGAAATGTCTCAAAGTAGACAAAATGACAATTACATGAAGATTCAGAACAATTCCCTTCTCCAAAATGTGTTTGAAAAAAGATCAGAAAAGAAGCTTTTTTAAAAAAATTCCTGATTTGTACCTTGAAAGAAAAGAAAAAAGAAATAACATACATAGAATTACTTAAACTTATACAAAAATGAGAAATTTAGGGGAAGAAATTCATAACACAGAAGTCAGAAAGATGAATATTTTTGTTTTGTTTTTTATTGTTTTGTTTTTTAATTTTTTGAATTTTTTTATGTGAATTAGTGTTTTGTCTGCATGAATAACTGTGTATGTGTGTCAGATCTTGGAATTACAGACAGTTGTTAGCTGCCATGTGGATGCTGGGAATCAAACTCAGGTCCAATGGAAGAACCATCAGTGCTCCTAACCACTGAGCCATCTCTCCAGACAGAAAGATGAATATTTTAAGAAGCATTGAAAAGCAAATCTCTGGAGAATACATCAAATGTTAGGTTAAGGATGGAGGTGAAAGTTTCATGGGCCATATAAGCTGAAAAGAAAATCAATATATAAAAACAGAATGTAACATATGAGGGAGAAATGTTAGTAGTCAAAATGAAATATAAAATGTGCCCTGTGGAAACTTCTACAGCTGATAAACACCTTCTGCAATGAAGCAGGACACAAGATTATCTCAAAGAAATCAGTTTCCCTCCTATACACTATAGATAAAAGGGCTGAAAAAGAAATAAGGGAAACATCATCTTTTATAATCTCTGTAAATAGCATGAAATACCTTGAAGTAACTATAACCAAAGAAGTTACAGATCTATTTGACACAAACTTTAAAATACTGAAGAAAGAAATTCAAGAGGATATCAGAAAATGAAAAGATCTCCTATGTTCCCAGATATGTAGGATCAACATAGTAAAAATGGCAATTCTACCAAAAACAATCTACAGATTCAATGCACTTCCCATCAAAATCCCAACACAATTTTTTTACAGACATTGAAAGAACAGTACTCACTTTCATTTGGAATAACAGGAAAGTCAGGATTGCCAAAACAATTTTGCTCAACAAAAAAACCTCAAGAGGAATCACCATCCTAGACTTCAAGCTATACTATAGATCTACAGTAATAAAAACAGCCTGGTACTGGCATAAAAACAGACTTGTGGATCAATAAAATCAAACTGAAGATCCTGACATTAACCCAAAAACCTCTGAAAATGTGATCTTTGACAAAGAGGCCAAAAATACTCAATGGAAAACAGATAGTATCTTTGAAAAATGGTGTTGACATAACTGGATGGTAGTGTGTAGAAAAACTCAATTAGATTCAAGCCTAGCTCCCTGCACAAAACTCAAATCCAAGGGGATCAAAGACCTCAACATAAAACCAGCCAGACTGAACCTGATATAAAGGAAAGTGGGAAATACCCTGCAATACATTGACACAGGTGACCAGTTCCTAAATATGACACCAGTAGCACAGACACTAAGAACAACAATCAATAAGTGGGATCTCCTGAAGCTGAGAAGCTTCTGTAAAGCCAAGGATACAGTCCATAAGACAAAATGACAGCCTACGGAATGGGAAAAGTTTTTTACCAGCCCTACAAGTGAGAGAGGACTGATATCTAAAATATAGAGAGAACAAAGGAACTAGGGCCCAAAACCTTGAATAACTCAATCAAAAAATGGGGTTCAGAGCTAAAAAGTGAATTCTCAGCAGAAGAATTACAAATGGCTGAAAGGCACCTGAAAAAGTGCTTGACATGTTTAGCCATCAGAGAAATACAAATCAAAACAACTTTGAGATACCACCTTACACCTGTCAGATTGGCTAGGATAAAAGACATAGATAACAGCCTATGCTGGAAAGGTTACCAAGCAAGGGGAACACTCCTCCATTGTTAGTGGGAGTGTAAACTTGTTCAGCTACTCTGGAACGCAGTATGGCGGTTTCTCAGAAAACTAGGAATCAATCTTCCCAAGTTCCAGCAATACCACTTCTGGGCGTATACCTTAAAGATACACATTCGCACTCCAAAGACATTAGCTCAACTATGTTCATAGCAGCATGATTTGTAATAGCAAGAACCTGAAAACAACCTAGATGCCCCTCAACTGAAGAATGGATTAACAAGCTATGGTACATGTACACAATGGTGTACTACTCAATAGTAAGCAAAAATGATATTCTAAAATTTCCAGGCAAATGGATGGACTTGGAGAATATCCTCCTGAGTGAGGTATCACAAACCCAGAAAGATAAGCAGGGAATGTACTCACTCATTAGTGGACTTAAAAAAAAAAGTTAAGCATGTCCAAGCTGCAAACCACAACCACTGAACAACTTGGAGTCTGAAAAACCTTGAACTGGTGGCACCTTGGAACCCATTCCCTCCAGAGGAACACCTAATCCAGTCTTGATGTTGGGGTGAGGAAAGCGGATCTGCCTGGAGTGGATGCTGAATAAGCCACATTGGGACCTTGGGACCTCCTGCCCTTGCTAGGGAGGAGATAAAGTGATGGAGAGAAGAGTGAGTAACTAGGAGGGGTGGGAGGGGAAAGGAGTCTGTACAAGGGGATACATGGATAAATAAATGACTTTATTCGTAATAGGAAAATGAAACTTTAAGTAAAAAAAAAAATGCCCTGTTACCAACTAATGAATGCTCGCAGAGACCTATACCCAATGAAAGAGATCATATATATATGTATATATATTTATGTTTATATAGAAATAGCATAGTATGTATACATATACTACATATAATAAAAGATAGTACAGTATAGATAACATATATAAAGTTTTAAATTTAAAATGATTATATACATTTATATACTATATAAAAATCTCTAAGTACAATACAAATTATGCAAATCTTAGTGGTAATTATAGTTAATATTGTAGCATTAAAATTTAGAACAGTGGTTCTCAATCTTCCTAGTGATGTGATTCTTTAATAGACTTTCTCATATTGTAGTGGCCTCCAACCATAAAATTATTTTATTGCTACTTTATAACTGTAATTTTGCTACTGTGATGAAATATAATACAAATATTATTCTGCATATCAGAATATGCAGGTACATGATAACATCTCTAAAGGGATTTTGACCCATGCATCAATAACCATGGATTAAAATTTGGTAATATATTGTATATCAAATAAAGAGTGTCTGAAGATCAGAGGACAGTCAGTCACACAGAGTTAGCCATAGAGGTCAAGCAGTGGTCACATACACTTTAATCTTAGCACTTGGAACACAGAGAGAAGTCCATCTGGATCTCTGTGAGTCCTAAACCAGACTAGAATATACAAGATTAATCCAGTCCAAGAGAGATACAGAGCCAAGCAGTAGTAGTACACACTTTTAATCTCAGCACTTGGGAACCCATGCCTCTGCTCTTAGGAGTTGGAAAGAACACATACCTTTAATCTCAGCACTAGAAAAGTTTGAGAAAGGAAGTGATATGGCTGGGAAGGAAAAGAAAGATAAGGTGGGAGGAAGCAGAAATTTGGCCCTGTTCCCTTTCAGCCCTGCAGATGCCTTTGCTTCCCCTATTGAGTCTGAGGATTCATGGAAACAGGATCTGTCCCTTTTAACCTAAGGATTTAATAGTGGCAAGAAGTGGCATTGGCATGTTTCTCTAATCTTTTAGCATTTACTCTAATATCTAACTCCACGTTTTTATTATAAAACCAGTTAGGATTTGTGCAACATTAAAAGATATGTTTTAGGAGTCAAATGTCACACTTCTTAAAGAAAGCAAAAATTTATATGCTATTACAAGATGCCACCCAGATACCATTTATAGTCAAGTTCCAGTCTTTATTTCAACTGATTGAGATTTCACTCAGGTATTTGTGACCCAATGTAGTGCCCAACTGTTTAGATGAAATTGTTTTTAAAGCCAAAACCCATACCCTAATATTCCACTTGACAGCTCTGCATGGAAAGTTTGTTGTAGAATTATTACTTTAAGATGTGATACTTTTGTTTATACTGTGAAGTATTTGTTTAATGTTACAAAGATGTCCAGCTATATTCCTTTATATTTTATTTGTTTAACTCTGGGAAGCTGTGATTCTTTGCCTTTTGAAAACATCTAATGGTTATTAAAGAAATTAATGGCCAATAGTAAGGCAGGAGAAAGAACAGGCAGGGCTGGTAGGAAACAGGAATATATAGAAGAAAAAGTATGGAAGGAAGGAATAAAGAACAAGAGAATAAGAAGAGAAGAATGCTAGGAGCCAACCACTCAGCCAGCCAAGTGATGAGAGTAAAATAAGATTACATAAGTAAAAAAAATGAAAAAGCCCAGAGTCAAAAGTTAGACGGGATAATTTAAAATTAAGAAAAGCTGGCAAGAAGCAAGTCAAGCTAAGGCTGGGTATTTATAATTAAGTATAAGTATGATTTATTTGGGAGCTGGGTGGTGGGTTCGCCAAAAGAGCCAGAAGATTAAAAACAACCAACAACAGAAGGTTTTGCATAAGCAAGCAGCTTGACAAAAATTAAGATAAGCAGTTAGCTGGAAAGGGATGTTTTCACATGTTAGCAGCTGAACAGAAGCTGTTAGCTGGTGCATATTGACTTCAGGTTCCTAAAATAATTATAGGTAATTTCTCAGGTGGTTTCTTATCAAGGATTAGCCTCATTGAGAATATTAAAATTCCAGCTAAACTGAAATGGCGTTAATAAGAATATAAGATGAAGGTACCTACCTCTGCACTCTCTTACCCTGTACCAATCCCTAAATCCTCAAAACAAAGCCAATTAACTGTAACTTGTTAGACATATCTTTCCCATCTGCCAATTCCCAAATAACCACTCAGAAGCTTAATATTACTATAGTTGCTTGGCAGGTAGCTCAGGCTTATTACTAGTTAACACACTTAAATTAATCCATATTTTTTTGTCTATGCTTACCACATGGCTCCTGGCTTGTTACCTCATTTTCTGCATGTCCTGCTTCCTCAGTGGCTGGCTAGCATCTCTTCTACATCCCTTCATTGTCATTTGATTGTCCTGTTTAGCTTTATTTTACTTGCTATGGGCCAGCCATCTTTATTAACCAATGAGAGAAAAACATACTCACAGTGTACAGAAGGGTTTTTACACAACAGCAACTCCTGAATATTATCCCTGTGCTAACTGAGAAAAAAAGTATAAAATCCATTTAGCTAATAAATAAATGATTCTAACTGTTGAAAAGAGCTCCAATCCAAAAGTCTCTTTCAAGAGAATAGTTAAAGCCTAAATTATATTTTAGTTTGTCTTTCAAATTCCTTTATTTGGAGGGGTCTTTAATGAGCACTATGTTTGAGATATTGAGAATAAAGTGCTTGTCATGAAAACCTGAGCACTTGAGATCCTCATCACATATGGAAAAGTCAGGGTGTGGATGTGTACATCTGTATAATTCTATTGCTGGAGGTTCAGAGGGGTTTCATAGTCAGCCAGTAGAGTTGAATCAATGAGTTCCCAGTGTAATAAGAAGATTTGTCTAAAATAAATTACAAAATGAAGAGTAATTGAGGAACATATATGGCAGCAATCTCTGACTTCTACATGTGTATGCATGCCATGGGATTATGCTCATGTACACTGTAAATATTTGTCACTGTAAATATTGGTTTAATAAAATGCTGATTTGCCAGAAGCTAGGCAGACAGGAAGTATAGAAAGTGTGACCAGTCAAGAAGAATTCTGGGAAGAGGAAGAAGAAACACAGAGGAAGTAAGATGAGAATGATGCATTGAGTTAAAGGTACCTAGCCACATGGCTAAACATGGATATGTACATGAGCTAATTTAAGAGTAAGAGTTAGCAAGTCATAAGCCTGAGCCATAGACCAGACAGCTTATAATTAATATAGTTCTTTGTGTGTTTATTTGGGAATAAATGCCTGAGGGACCAGCTGGACAAGACAGAGTAGCTTTTGACTACATATGCACATATGTACATGAATACTTATATATGCACAGGAACAGCTACACAAATATTTGTCAATACAAGATATACACACACACAACTCCTGTATTCTAAAAAGAATAACTAGTGAAATGAGCAACCGATATAATAACAAATCAAGAAAACCATTAAATTTTACTTATATAGTTTATTTTTTTAATTTAAACCTTGATGTTTTAACATTAGCATATGTAATAAGCAACAAACTATGCAATAGAAAATGTCCTGTTGGCCTCTATTTTACACAAAATTAAAAAGAAGCAAAAGATTGCTGAAAAACAAAAAAAGGAGTCTGAACACAGTTGAGGGCATTGGTTAGGGAATCACATTCTATAATTGGGATTTATGGAAAAGATGTGAAAATAAAGGAAAGAAGAGTGTACCTCCAGAAGCAGAATTGTTCTTTTATCAGGACATCTGAAGAGTTACAATCTTTGTAAGCAATTGGGACTGTGTGCATGGCATAAGGGTTTTGTGGTTCTATAGAATGGAGAAGGGGGAATTTGGGTGATGGAAAAGTCCATCTGCAGGTCAGTTTCCCTGCAGTCTGGACATGGTAGGTACCAAAGGACTTTGCATATGGGTATCTTCTTATCAGAGTCTTGCACAGGTGTTGTCAGTCAAGTCAACTTTCCTGTCCACAACTTCTCCAACCACCTGAAGCTTGTAGGTTATTAATCTTTCATACATGACCAGTGCCCCTACCATCAGTTGCTTTGTTTGGATGTTTGACTACAGTTATGCACACTAGATAGATACTCAATGATTCCTTTTTTAGTAATAAGTCACTTCCATTTGCATATATTCTATCTCAGTTATATTTTGAAGCCTAATATTTCTGTTGTAGAAGAAATTATTAATCATCCACAAATTATAAATATTCTTAAAATGGCTTTAGGCATAAGAATAAAACTGCCAAACTTGCTAAAAGAGATACATGAAGACTTAGGTCATTTGAAGTCAAGTCTTGGCTGATCAAAAGAGATTACACCAGGCCCCTCCAATAAAAATGAAAGATAGCACTTTCCTTCTACTGTTCTGAATGAGAGGTGGGACTTTTTATATTTGGAGGGTGAACAGAATTGAAGCCTCATTGTGCTAGACTATTAATAAAAAAGAAAAGCCACAACTGAGGCAATGACTGAGAAACAAGTGACAGGTATTGAGTTGAATATGTCACACTATCTGCTCTGAGCACAGTTAGCATAATTTCTGATGTGTCAATTAACAATCTGGCTTACTGAAACATATCTCTCCAATCTGAGTCTAGTGAGCAGGTGCTACATGTCTATTTCAAAGTTAGCATGCTCTCAGGCACTTAGATCATAACCAACCAAGAAGGCTGCTTCTTGGAGAGTAAATTGATAGTCCTGTCTCATTTCTATAAAATAAGGCTAATGTTTGCTAATAGCATCTAAACCTTCTAAAATTTTGCATAGTCATTAAAAGGTTTGGGGGTTCAAGGAAGATAATGAGGCTGAATGTCCTTCTGGGTAAGAAATTTGTTAAAAAGCATTACTAATTCCGGGCTGATATACAGTGCCATGGCAATGTCATTAAGGAGAATTCAGGTCTTTCTTACAGAGTGAGAGTAACTTCTTACAGGTCTCAGAGGACTGGAAAGCTTCATGAAGCCAAGCTGTCTGGTTTCATGTTGGACATCAGGAAAGGGGAGCAGTAGTCTTTCTAGGAAGGAATGTGAGCCCAAGGATGTAGTAAGAGAAGGACATATTTAGTTAAGGGTACCCATGATGCATTAGCATCATTGATGATGCAGGTATGAGGTCATGCTGCCACCATCATATGAAGAAGTCCTCTGTGTTCCAATCTGGCAAGTTGAGATCTGAACATTCCCTGGGAGAAGGAAGACTGGCACCTGCTGTTCTACTGGACACCTAAAGTGTCTGTAAGGGGGTTAGAGATT
Organism: Sigmodon hispidus; assembly: GCA_004025045.1. NCBI lineage: Eukaryota > Metazoa > Chordata > Mammalia > Rodentia > Cricetidae > Sigmodon > Sigmodon hispidus. Next base: position 38,271 of record PVIH01012557.1, read on the forward strand.
TGCAGATGTGCTTATGATTTGCCATTTTCTCTACAGCCAATGTAAGAAAGAGGTTCCTATAGGTGGGCTGGCTTATCAGCAATCAGGTCTTGATTCTGACAGTCATGAGGACTTGCCACCTAGCTGGTTGTAAACCTTGGGCTAGCTGTGGATTGCAAAACTGTTCTCTTCTTTTCTCCTCATTGTCTTCCCCATCCTTCCCCTCCCCAGGCACCATGAGTCTTGAGTGGCCATGACACTACATCCTCAGCT
>PVIH01012557.1:38622-63039 GCA_004025045.1 Sigmodon hispidus
AAAAAAAAAAAAAAAAAAAAAAAAAAAAAAAAAAAAAAAAAAAAAAAAAAAAAAAAAAAAAAAAAAAAAAAAAAAAAAAAAAAAAAAAAAAAAAAAAAAAAAAAAAAAAAAAAAAAAAAAAAAAAAAAAAAAAAAAAAAAAAAAAAAAAAAAAAAAAAAAAAAAAAAAAAGGCCACACACTTTTAGCCAGCTCCTTATTTTATATAATAATGGCTTGATTCTAGCCATCTCTCCGAGAGGAAAGGCTCTCTCCCTTCTGGCATTTAAAAAGCCATCCTTGAAGAATAAGTGTTTGATCAGGAAACAAGCATGTTAAGGTCAAAGCCAGCAATTCCTTGACACACGTAGTTAAACACAGGGTGTAAATTGTCGGAGCATTTTCCTTTCATCCCTTTCCCAGAAAGTCCATGGGCAGAATGAGAAAGTATTGAAGTCTGGCTACAGGGCTTTGAGGGGAACACAATAATCAGTAGAAATAGCAAAAGAAAGCCAATCAATGGCATGGTGTGCTTACAAACAAATGATAAAGGTCATTTTTGATTAATTTATTTAATTCATGGGGTTACAAAAATGTGGACTGTCAGGAGTTGGTTAATTCTTTTGCAGTTAATAACCACAAGAGATCTTTCAGACTTGGCTAGTCAGTTTATTTTGAAACCTCTCCACTGATAATATCTCCTAAGATCTGAAATGTTCTCTTAAAAAGAGAAAAATTTATTATTATTATTATTATTATTATTATTATTATTATTATTATTACGTGTGTGTGTGTGTGTGTGTGTGTGTGTGTGTGTGTGTGTGTGATAAATGGGTATAATTGCCCACACAAGCCAGGAGCCTGTGTTTCTTTGGAGCTGGAGTGACAGAAGATTTTAAGCCAACTAACACTTTTGTTGGAAACTAAACTCAGATGCTGGGAAAGAGCAGGACCTACTCTTAACCCCTGAGCCATCTCTCAAGCCCTTCTCTTTAAGCAGATTCAACTACAAGGAAGTCCTTTGAATTTAGCAGATTTGACTACAAGAAAGTTCTGTGAAATTAACAAAATTGGTCATAGAATATACAAACATACCTTTTGAATTAGAAAAGGACACTGTTAATGATATTTGCGGGATATTTATCCACATATAATCTACAAAGCAATCTTACAAGGAAAGCATCACATTTATTTAATTATGAGATACATTATGCCTGATTGTATGTATTTAGCATAATGGCTGGAGAAGTGGCTTAGTCTGTGAGGTAGCTGCCTTGCAAGCATGAGGACCTGAAGTGATTTTCAGTACCCAAGTAAAAGCCCGGCACCTGTTTGCAATCCATATTAGAGGAGATAGGGAACAGATAGGGCTTGATAGGGCTTAGCCTACTTGATGAGCTTCATACTGGTAGGAGACCATATCTCAGAGAATGGGATGGTGACTGTGGAATGACACTCAAGAGTATGCTTTGGCTTCCGCCTGCGTGCACCACACACACACACACACACACACACACACACATAATTTATACATCTAAGAAGTGTCCTTCAGACACATTAGAATTAGTACTAAGTATAGTTTAACTTGTCATGCACTGTGTAAGAAAGTGAAATGACTTTCCATTCAATTTGTTCATACTATCTCCCATATACATTAAGCATATGTTTGTAGTTTAGCTTGCCCTGTTGGGGGCTTTAATATAAGGGCAGAGACAATTATATAGGCTCAAGTGAACCGATCAAGTAAACCGAATATGTACACACACACACATATATATATATGTGTGTGTGTGTGTGTGTGTGTATAAATATATATAGATATATGTGAGAGAATCCCCAATGTAGTAATATAACCATTTAAGGATGTTGCACCCTGGTGAGCAATCAAACTTGACTACAAGTTTTTGTGTTTGGAAACCAAAGATGGCAGGAAGTAATTCCAACTGAGGGACAGCATTGAGTAGGGCTCATCAGCAAGGAGAAAGACATTACTCTATTTTCATTAGTCCCTTGAAGTGCTGGTCACTCTAAAGAGGTCCAACAACCTGAAGAATTGAAGCCATTCCCTCTTTGCAGTCCTCTGTCTGGGGAAGAGAACTACTTCATGGTACTTCTCAGTACCTCACACTTCCATGTTCATTTTCACACAAAAGCACATGATTTGACACTTCCCACCAGTTCTCGAAACTGCTGAAGCCAGACAATTTTTCTAGTCCATGAATTATCTTTGAATGCTCCTATGGCTTTCTTCATCATTCGCTCCATGAAGAATGTTTCTGTTTTGCTTTCTATTACTTCAATGTAACTTTTCTAATGAAGCTCCTCCCTGGAATGTTAAGGGAAGCCTCTTTTTTCCTTTAATGCAACGATAACACCATTTTTCTTGTACTATAATGTTATTTCTAATGCTTTCCCACCTCAAGCCTCAGTCATGATCTCAAGGCCCTTTCTCCTAATACATCTGATTCTCTAAAGGGCAATTATGTGTCATCTCCTTTATGACAGCACCCAGTCTCCTCTGTTTATTCTACTTAACAGACACCCATCCTTAGAGCAGTAAAAACTCAGAGAATGACTTGAATGGGGTTGAGTGACAAGGTTGGTTTTGTTAGATATGCTGTTTGCTTTCGTGCCCAGGTATTGACAGGAAGCCATACTCACAATTTATGACTTTAGTTAGTGGTTCTGGGCAACCAGAAACCTTGTTTTTTTCTTTTGCTTCTGAAGGCTAACTGAGGTACCTATCTGTGTTGGCTGTACTCCTTGATGCTATAGAAAATACTTGACAAGAAAGGGGGCTTTTATTAGGGCTCAAAGTATGAGGGGACAGTCTATTGTGTCAGGGAGGCATGAGAGAGCTGCCATATTGTTTTGCTTCCACAGTCAGGAAGGAGAGAGGGAGCTGAATACTGGTGTTCAACTCACTTTAGCTTATATTTTTTCCACTCCAAGACCTCAGGCCACGAGACAGTGTTTTAGGTCTTCCTACTGCAATTAAACTGATCTAGGAATTTCCTCATGACCTAAGGTTTTCCTCTTAGGTGATTCTTACTCTTTTAAAGTGGTCAGCTCACATGAATCATCACATTGCCCCCTATCAGGATGGACATTGTCTTGCATTTAGTCTTGGGTGAATAGTTTCATTCTTCTGCTCTACTTGCCTATATTCTCCATGGCTTTTCTTTTTGACATCACAACAGAGCTTATGATAATGGATGTGAATTAGATAATAACTCGGTTTAAATCCTTATATTATAGACAGTTTACACTAACCACTTACCACCTCTGAAATTGAGTATATTTACTTAGAATTTAGTGACTTGTCTATAAAATTGTTTAGTCAATTTTCACAATCTTTAAATTACTATGAGCTCTAAAATTTACAGATTCTTTAAAAATATGTTGTACTGATGACAGCTTTTGCTGGCGAAGATGTGGAACAAAGGGAACACTCCTCCATTGCTAGAAGAAGTATGTCCTAGCACAGTCACTTTGAAAATCAGTATGGTGGTTTCTTAGAAAACTGGGAATCACTCTACCTCATGATTCAGCAATACCACTCTTAGGCATGTACACAAAAGATGCACATTCATACCATAAGGACATTGGCTTAACTATGATCATAGCAGCATTGTTTGTAGTAGCCAGAACCTGGAAACTACTTAGATACCCTTGAATTCAAGAATGGAATTAAAAATGTGATACATTTACACAATGAAATATTATGCAGCAGTTAAAAAAAATGACAACTTGAAATTTTCAGGCAAGCAGATGGAACTAGGAAAAAAAAAAAAAAACAGATCCTCAGTGAGGTTACACAGACCCAGAAAGACATGGTATGTACTCAATCATAAGAGGATATTAGGCATGAAGCAAAGATAACCAGGCTACTAAGTCTACAACCACAGAGAAGCCAGGTAGAATGGAACATCCTGAGAGAGACATTAATGGATCCCTCGGGGGAGGGGAAATAGATAAGATGTCATAGTAAATTGGGAGCATGGTGGGGGGGATAATAAGAAATGGAAACAGAACATGAGGGAATGGGATGGTAGCGTTGGGGGAGGGACAGAGAAGGAGAACAACAAAATAGATATATTGACAGAGGAAACCATTTTGAGGCCAGAGAGAAAACAGGTGCTAGGGAAACTTTCAGAATCCACAAGTATGGCCCCAGCTAAGACTCCAAACAATAGTGAAAAGGGTACCTGAACTAGCCTTCCCCTGTAATCAAATCAATCAAATCTATGACCACCTTAATTTTTACCATTGAACCTTCATCCAGTCACTGATGAAAGCAGATGGCTCTGAGCGTTGATTCTGTAATCCAGTTGAAGAGAGAGAGAGAAAGAATTATATGAGCAAACAGTTCAAGATCATGATGGGGAAACTCACAGAGATAGCTGATCCCAGCTATTGGGAGCTCACAGACTCTAAACTGACAGCTGGGAACCTACATGGAACTGAGCTAGGCCCTCTGAATGTGCATGACAGTTGTGTGGCTTGAACAGTTTGTGGGATCTCTAGCAATGGGACAAGGATTTAACCTAGTGCATGAATGGGCTCTTTGGAACCCATTCCCTATAGAGGGATACCTTCCTCAGCCTTGACACAGTGGGGAGGGGCTGGGTGCTGCCTCAACCTAATATCCTAGACTTTGTTGACCCCATGGGAGGCCTTATCCTCTTTGAGGAGAGGATGGCTGAGTGTGGTGAAGGTAAACTGGAGGACTAGTGGTAGCAGGGAATGGAAGAAGAATTGTGGTTTGTATGTTAAAAAAAGCTTTTAAATAAAAAATCTGTTGTATACCTTTTAAATATGACATGAAAAATTAAAAATTGGTTAGTTTCTGGTTCAATTTAACAAATGAAAAGTGTTTTAACATTTTTAGTGAGATACAAGCAGATGCCAATTCCTTGAATGGGTACTGTTGTTTTATGTTTCTGGACCTCTAGTTCAGAGGTCCAGACCTTCCCCTGGCCTCTTCTCACCCCCAAAATGACTCACACACTTATATTAATTTCACCCTGTTTCACATATGTTTCAGGCACACTGCTAGCTAGCTCTTTTATCTTAATTCAACCCATTTCTATTAATCTGTTCTGCTACGTGACCCATGGCTCACCTGTGTTCCTTACATCCTTGTTCTATGGCAACTGGATCAAGTCTCTCCTAACTCTACCCTCCCCCTCTATCTAGGCTCCAAGTTCTCCACCTACTTCTACAATGCCTGACAATAGCCAATCATTTTCCTTTATTTAAAGAACGATATTCACAGCATACAGAAAGGCATTCCCACCTCGGTGTACCAATGACATATTAATATACAATTATAGCCAAGTCCATCTTAGTTAAACTAATGAGTTTATTAGACTGTCTTATACATCTCCTTATTTATAGGAGAGTGAGAAACCCCAAAACAACTGTTTCACTGCAAATTCCCAGTCCATCATAGGTGGTGACCTCATAGAAACTGCATCATGAAATGCCCCTTTTAATTAGCCATTTACTTTCTACATACTTTAACATCTCCCAAGATCAATTGCAGCTTGAGGAAGGAAGCGGAGTTGTAATTTCAACTGAGGTCTCTTGACACTCGCCCCAACCCTTTATAGATTATCAATATCTCCATTGCCATTACCATAGACCTGGCTGAATCTACTCTAATTGTCACAGGGAAAAGTTCAAGATGACATCCCATATGATCTAAGTAATAAAAAGTTCATAGTGGTCTCAAACCCAACAGTCAGCTGGCAGCCTACACAAGTGAATATGAGAGAAGGGGTGCTTTCATGCAAAGAAGCATGCATAAGGTGGGTAGGCAGGCATTTGCAGCTACGTCCAAGCTACAGATGTCTTTGATATTGTTTCTGTTAATATATGTTTTGTTACCAATTCAGAATAGTACTGAATTTTTTCCAAATTCAATGTTATCTTTAAAATATTTTAATTAATGGAGTTGGAAAGATGAGTCAGTGGTTAAAGACACTGGATGCTCCTCCAAAGGATTCAGGTTTTAATTCCAGAACCTACATAACAGCTAGCAACTGTCTTTTACTCCAGTTCCAGGGTATCTATTGCCCTTTTCTATCTTCTGTGGGCACTATACTCTGTGGCATACATACATGCAGGCAAAACACCCATGCACACAAAAATAAACTACAGTAATTAAGAATATGTGTTATAAATACCTTTTTTATTCTTAGAAGTATAAGTCTATGAAACTTAGAAACCACAGATGTTTCATACGCAATGATTGAATATACATTGTGATAGACTTGTAATGGTATTTGCAAGTGCCGATTGTATATTCTCTTGTACACAATTTTTTCAAAATATATATTTAATATTAACTATTCTGATTGTGAGGGGTTTTGTGTACTTTATTCAACAGTCAGTGGACTTTTGAAGAATAGCCACATTTTCACAATACTACTTATAGAGTGTTTATTTCCTACGTGATTCCAATTTAGAAAAATAGTTTTCACATCAAGCAAGTTTTTCCCATAAACTCACTTCAAAATCACTCTTTTTGGATAGCTAAAAACAGCATAAATGCTTTCAAAGTCTTTTGCTTTAAAATCAATTCATGTGCTTACAAAACATTATTTATTTTAGACCACCTAAAGCCATTTAAAATGCCTGTGGCTTGAGCTAGAGATTGATGGCTCACTTGATGCTCTTGCAGAGGAGCTGAATTTAGATTCCAGCATCCATGTCAAGCCATTCACAAATGCCTGTACTTCCAATTACATTGGATCCAACACCCTCCTCTAGCCTCTGCAGATACCAATGCTCACATAGATATATATCACTACATATACATAATGAAAAATAAAAACAAAAATCTTATACACACACATATATATACATGTATATATCTAAAGTCCCAATACAGTTTTCTATCCAAATATGATAGAATAAAAACATACATGATTCTTACCTCCATTAAAAGGATAGAAAAAAAAGCTAAGCTCAGGATGCTAGATTTATGGAGGAAAGAAGGCAGATAGATTACCAATAAGGTTTTGGAAGGTGAAAACTGGATAGATAGTCATGGAGAATGTATGTTTAGTTTTTTTTTTATTTTTATGGAAAGTCTAATAGTTAATTTGGAACTTTCCCTCTAGCCTTTGAGATGCTTGGATAAATTCACCTAAAGAAATAGTAAGGTGTATCTAGAGTTTTGCCTTGGAGATACAATGCCACCTCAATGTATAAACTTCATCAGATTAAACTCCTTGAATCTACTCTGGTGATTATTCTTAACTATCCAGTTATTAGAGTCCTATGAACTTGATAAATAAAGTATAACCAAGCAGTAATAGGCAGTCTATAAGATACAGTTTCAGCAGAAAATGAGAGTTAGGTTGGGGTGAAGAGGCAGCTCATCTGATAAAAATGGTTGTTATGCAGTCATGAGGATTGGGGTTTGGATCCCAGCACCCACATCATGAGCCATGTATGCAACCCCATCTATGTCCTCTCTTGGCCACCATTCACACACACACACACACACACACACACACACACACACACCTGCACACACAAGCACAAATACCCATGCACACACACACATATGCACACTCATATTGATGCACACATACATATAAATAAATAAAATCTAATGGCAATGAGAGCTAGATATAATGACCTTTTGAAATTAAGACTAAGGAGACAGAGAGATGACTTGGTGGCTAAGAACCTCTTCTTTGTAAGCATGAGGAACTGAGTTTGAATTCCTAGTACCCACTTAAAAGGCAACTATGACTGTCTGTGCCTATTACCAGTATTAGGAGATGGAGATAGATGTATTTTAAGAGCTCATTGGCCAACCAACCTAGCTAAAAAAGCAAACTTGGGTACAATAAGAGACCTTTATTTTAGGTAATATTGGCAGAGTGATGAAGGAAGACATTCAAGACCCTCTTCTACCATTTGCATCCCAGATCATGGGGCCTTACATCATATACTCACATTCATACTTTGATATACACCCCAACACACACACACACACACACACACACACACACACACACACACACACCCCAAATACTAAAATCAGCAAGTGGTTTTCTCCTAGAGATCCCTTTACAATCTATCAAGTAGAAAATGTCTATGCACCTTTGATTATTCTTCTGCTGCTAGAGGGCAAAACTAATAGTTATTCAGATGTGACACACACTTTGAGAGACTTTTGAATATTCCTATGCTAACTCCACAGCCTTTTGTGCAGCCTTTCAAGCACTCACATGCATACAGCATGCATACACACAACCCATATCATACACAAGAGTGAAATAAGAGTCATAATTAACTTTAAAATGTCTATACGTCTACTAATACATGAATATATATTATATACACAGACATACATTTTTTACACACAAGATTAAAGTCATGGTAATCTTAAAATAGCATATGCACTAATTCACATATGACCATGTGTTACACACTCATACGATAATTTCATCCTTAATATCATGAGAATTTTTTTGTAGCAAAATTTCTTCTGCGTAATAAGTAAGTCTCTGGTCACTGTTAGAACTTTACTTTGGAAGCTAGAACTAATCTTTGGGCATCACAACTGAGTTGAGAAGACACTTTGCTTTTGGTAGTGTTGTGTTCTTATGCACTTTTCTGTGTTCACTTTGCCATTGTTCATAGGTGTCATCCTGTTCAGCTCACATTTTGGCAGTCAGGTTGGAAAGAGTTCATAGATGCATCTTCTGGCATTACTAGGAGACACAATCTCAGAGCAAATTCCCTGATCCTCTGCCTCAAACAAACACAAAAAACTATAGGCAATTAAAGAAAGTTTAGAACAGAAGCAGCTTTCTCAGTTTCACTCACTCTCTCTCTCTCTCTCTCTCTCTCTCTCTCTCTCTCTCTCTCTCTCTCACCAGTGCAGTGCCCATGGAGGCCATAAGAGGGCATCCATAGATTCTCCTGTAGCTGTGAGCTGCCTGATGTGGGTTCTGGGGACTGAACTTGAGTCCTTTGCAAAAGCAGTGTGTGCTTTTAATTGCTAAGCCATCACTCCGGCCCTTCTCATATTATTTAATTAATTATATTTCTCTAGTTTTCTACTTTTGTGACTACTATTTTAACAAATATACTTATAAAAATACTTGTCTCATATGTCTCTGAGATCTCTTTTCGTAATCATAAATAGGTGTTTTGCTTTTTTAGTTAAATTTTGAGACTTTGTCTACATGTATTTCCAAGGGTCACTTTGACCTTTTGGTCTCAAAAGGAGCAGAGACTAAAGTCAGAGAGCCATATCTGACTGAAATTTTTCCTGGATTGATATTTATAAATGAGAACCAAAGTCCTGGTATGTAAAGTATTGTGAACTTTTAAGACAAACAGATAAGCTGGATGATGGTGGTACATGCCTTTGATACCAGCACTTGGAAAACAGAGGTAGGCAGATCTCTGAGAATGAGGCCTTCCTAGTCTGCAGAGTGAGTTTCCATGGCTACATAGAGAAACCCTGCTTGAAAAAAAAAAGCAATAAACATTTTGTCTACTCAAACCAACTCACTTTTCTGCAGGATCCCCAGCAATACAGTGTTGGTCACATGCCTTTGTGAGAGAGATGTGTGTGTATGTTGTATGTGTTTTTGTGTCTATGTAGGTAATCTATATGTATGACTAGGTATATGATATATGAAGTGGGTCTATGTGCATGTATGTAGTGTATATGTTTGGTGGGTATGTGTGTATGGCATATGTATGTATGTACAGTATGAGTGTGATATAACATACTGTACATAGTGTAAGATCTGTGCAGTCAATGAGTGGAGTATGATATGTGCACATGATGTGTGTAATATATATGTGGTGTGTGGCATACTTGACTTGGAATGTGGTGTGATATGGTGTGTGTGTAGATTTGATAACTTATATGAGTTGTTTGCTAACTGTGGATTCCTTTATCTTTAGTTATTTCATTATTTTAGGGAACAAATCACTTAAATTAAGTCATCATTAACTCCGTTTATGGTGTGACCAATTTATTCTATAATCAGTACAACTGTGCCATGAGCTTTGGGCATGCTGACAGTAGAAAGTTAGCCATGACACTGAACCCCTACCACCACTAGGTATCAGCTGACATCTTTTACTCCCCAAATTTAATAGATGCTTATTTAAAAGTTTGCTTCTGTTTACTGCAGTAATTAAAAATTTAAAACATGATTTATACTTATAACAACATAGCTGTTTAAAATTTGTATTTTGAAAAATATAATCCTATTAGGATATCTGTTTTATTTATTAAATTACAAATGTATGTCTTTGGCTCCTATTAGGATATATGTTTTACTTATTAATTTACTTTTTTGTAAATTAAAGCTATTAATCTTTGATTGTGGAGGCTATTAATCTCTAATCTTCTGTGAATGTCTTGAATATTTGCTCTGTAATCCATTACTTACTGGTTATGAAAAATATTAATCTTTAAGCTTTTCTTTTTACATGAACTTACAATATTTTGCCTTGCGTTTCATTTTTATTATTATTGTATTTCAGTGCACAAAAACCTGTTTAAAGTATTTCTTAACTGAAAAGTCAAATTTGATTTTTTTCTGGTAGTTTTTTAATGGCATGTTATTTCATGTAAATATTTAATTTTGTTAAAACTCATTGTCAAAGGCGTAAAAATATCCAGTGTAATATTCACTGTGTAGCAAGCTATTTATCTTTATATTATTTATCAACTTACTTCTCATCCATATTTAATTATTTCAATTATTCATGTTTCTTAAACAAAATTTAACAGTATCATACATCTCTACAGTGTATCAGAATTTTGTGCATGGTGATTAGTGGACTTTAAACGAAAAGCAAAGCATACCCAAGCTGCAAACCACAACCACTGAACAGTTTGGGATCTGAAGCACCTTGGACCTGCACCTTAGTGCTCATTCCCTCCAGAGGAACACCTGACCCAGTCTTGATGTTGAGATGAGAAAAGCAGATTTGCCTGGAGTGGATGCTGAACTAAGCCATCTTGGGACTTTGGGAACTCCTGCCCTTGCTGGGGAGGAGATAAAGAAATGGGGAGAAAAGAGAGTGACTGGGAGGAGTGGGAGGGAGAAGGGAGTTTCAACAAGGGGATACATGGATAAAACATGAGACTTTATTCACAGTAAAAATATAAACAAACAAACAAACAAACAAAAAACTAGGCTCCGAGTTACAGCCCTGGAAACTCTGTTACAAACCAAGGATGAGTATGAGAGCATGCTCCTGTTATTCTACTAAAGATACAGTAGATCTCTTGGGCCTGTTGGCCAGGCAATATAGACTCTCTGGTGAGTTCCAGGATAGAGAGATACCTTGTCTCAAAGAAAAGGTGGACTGTACCTAAAGAACAATACCTGAGATTGTCTTTGGCCTGCATGTGCATGCACATACATGTACCTCTCTACACAAATATACACACTAATGAAAACAAGAAAAACAGGGAGATAGAATGGGAGGAAGAGAGAAAGAAGCAGACATTGGCCCAGAAATAATCTAGTTGAATTTGAGATTAACATCTCTGAGAACTAGTGCTTTATGGTGGATAGTTTTTATTTCTTTATTTCTAAAGAAAACAGCAGGGGAAATGGCACATTCTATTTCCTGTATCCAAGTGCAGCAAATTGGTGAACAATGAATCAGATATTTTACTCAACCTTCATCTATTTTGAAGCTAGTAAAAATTCATCTTAGGTTTGAACAATAAATTATAAGTATATAAACTATTTATTTTACCTATGGATTTTACATATTTCCATGTTTGGGGCTCTCTCCTTATCAAAATGAAACTAAGGAAAAAGTTTTAGACAAAATTCAAATGTAATAAAATCCACTCTAGGATGCAAAAAAAAAAAAAAGAAAAAAAGAAAAAGAAAAAGAAACTCACATCATATCTAAAATAAAAAAAAAATCAGCTTTGAAAGAGGTAAATATTTTATGTCAACCCCACATGATTGCAATCAAGCAAGGATTACATTTCTGAGCAGTCTTCCCTTTCTATTTTTTTCTATATGCATACATGAAAGTGCATGTAAGTATGTGTATATTTATGTGCGCATGTGTGGAAGTCAGAGACATCCTCAGGGAGACATCGTTTTTGATTTTTGTCTTTTGAGATAGGGTCTTTCACTTGGCCTGAAGCTCACGGACTCTGCTAACATGGACCAAGGATCCTGAGGTCCTCTTGTATCTGTGCCCTCAACGTGGGACTGTAACCACATAGCAGTACACCTGGCATTTGTAATTTTGAATCCAGGTCCTTGCGCTTCCAAGACAGTGCCTCACCAGCGGAACTATCTCTCAACCTTTCTTCTTTCTTTTCCCGAATGCTATTAGCATCTTTTATATTTTTCGCCGTGTAGAATTTTCTGGAAACTGCATATCCATCAGTCAGAATAATGTTACTGCTTGAACTGAAAGGCAATAGCCTCCCTTGATGAGGACTTAACTGTTTTTTTGACTACTAGCCGATTCCACTCAGGCTTCCAGAAGGCCAACTATCCTGCTTCCTTCTGGAGATTTTGCTACAATGCATCCATGTTCTTGTGTCACTTGGACCCTACTTCAGACATTATGACAGACATCTAGACCTATGCTAGCTGCCACCTTGGGGAAAATAGTTTTCCCCAGTAAAAGGGCTTCAGCTATGTCAGTCAAAGACTCACTCAGACTCTCAAGAAAGATACATAATCTGTGAAACTGTCAGAAGTCTACAAAGAAACAAATCTTCCAGACCTCAATTAATAGTGCTGGATCAGAAGAGATCTCTTCTGTGTGATGAAGCAATATCATAAAGGTACAGTCTGCAATCTAAGAGGCTAGGACCTTCGCTGGGCCTCACAGCTGAGGTTAATAACACAGCTTGAGTTCAATTAAGCCTTCTGGCCCACTGTGTACTTAAACTGTTTGTTTAACTTGCCTTTAAGAAAACAATAACAACCACCCTTACTTACTTGCTCTGAACATCCCATGCAATTAGCTTTACAACCTAAGCTAGTGCGCAGTTGCAACTTAAGTCATGCACCATTCCTTGCCCCTGACCCAGAATAAAGCATGTGCATCTGTTTTCTTTTCTTTGGAAAGAGATTTTTATTCAATGATTTCTGATCATGATTTCTCCACCCCCACCTCTTCCATCATTCTCCCCAATTCACTCACCCAAGTTCACACCTTATTTCCTCTCTCTCTCTCTCATTAGAAAACAATGAGTAATCTAGAAGAATTAAATAATATTTTTAAAAAAGACTAGATAGGACAAAACAAACAGAAAAATCAAGAGCCAAAGAAAAAGCACAAGAAACATATAGATACACATTTGTACACACAGAAAGCCCATAAAAACACAAAATCAAGACCATAACAATACTATATATGCAAAATACCTTTAGGTAAAAATTATAAGAATACTTGGACAAAGCATTATGAGACAAAAACACTCCACAAATCCCATTAAATTCATCTTTTGTTGGCAGTTTACTGCTGGGCATGGGGCCTGCCCTTGAGTATAGTGTGTTTATCCAGTAAGACTTCATTGAAGAAAATTTAGCGTTTCATTGAGAGCCCTTATCAACTGGGGACAGCTTCTGGGTCAGGGATGGGACTTTGTGCCCACCTCTCTCCTCAGCATGGGGATCCTGCCTGGCTTGGACCTATGCAGGCCCTGTTTATGCTACATGCTGCCACAGTCTCTGTGAGTTTGTATGAGCATCAGTCCTGTTGTGTCAACAAGGCCTTGCTTGCTTGTGTTATCCATCCCCTCCAACTCTTACAATCTTTTGTCTCCTCCTCCACTGAGTTCTCTGAGCCCTGAGCAGCATGTGTGTCTTTTACTGAAAGTAATAATTATGGAAGTTGAAAGCAACTTTCTAAGATCTACCATAAAATTGAAAGCCACTATCTATGGTTATTGGTTGATACATAATGATGTTCATTGTCTGGGTCATTTGGGTTCTCTTGAAGCTAGACACTAAATTCCTTGTAGAACTCTGTTTAAGATTTCTGTAAAGTATCCTATTCTTTCCACATGTGATATTCTCCATGCTTTCCAATAAATCCAGAGTGAAGCCCTTTGTGAAGAAGAAACACACAGAGATGAAAGGCATGGGGTGCATGAAATAAAGTATTCAAATCTGTACTCGCTCTGGTTAAATGACTCCAAGGGGAAGTGCTTTTATTCCTTTTCTTAATATGACACCAATGCATTATTGGTGACTCGAAGTTAATCGTTAATGCTTATAGTCCATGTATTCCTGCCCTTATTCTCTGATTTGAAAATAAACAACAAGCTTTGATTCTCTGGCCTCATCTGCTGACAGCAGTGGCAACAGCTTTTCCTTTTGTAATTAAAGATGTAATTTCAAAGGCAGCACAGTGTGTGTTTTTCTGATCTCTGAAACCAAGTGCACAGAGAAATCATTTTCATAACTCATTTCCTGATGGGGCTGAGAATTCTATACTCTTAACTGCAAACGTGTTTCAAAGAAAGCTTTTTAGATTTTTTTTTTTAAATTTTGTGTGTACATGAGAATCATATGCCATGACACATAGGAAATGCCAGAGTATAGTTCGTGGGAGTTGGTTTTTCCTGCTACCATCTGGGTTCTGAGGCTCAATCTCAGGTCTTCAAGTTTTGCAGCAAATTTCTTTACCTACCAAGACATCTTACAGACCCTAGTTTTTATATCTCCTATTAGTGTATATGAATTAAGGTAGGTTTTATTATGATCTCTAACTTATTTTTTTATTTAAAGTTTGTGTGTGTGTGTGTGTGTGTGTGTGTACAAGGACTTGAAAAAATGTACTTGTTGGAGGTCAGAGGACAGCTTGTAGTAATCAGTTTTCTCCTACCATGTGCATCCCACAAAACAAACCCAAGTTGTCAATGGAGGCAAGTTGTCAATGGAGGCAGTAAGTTTGCTTTGGGTAGATCTTTTTATCCATTCTCTCCATTTAAGGTTTATTTGCTGGTGCACACAGAGACCCTGGTGTTCTATGTTGGTGATTTTTTTAAGCCAATTATTCACTTTGGCTTCTTTGACCAATATCTTTAAATAGGGCCTGAAATTTATTTAAAAATCTTTATTTGATGCTTAGACATTTAACTAATATACAGAATCAAAAGTTATGGTTTATTATTGTTTGTTTATTAATAAAAGAAAGTAGATTCTGTGTTCTTATACTGTAATGTAAACTCAAAAAATATCCCAGATAGTCTTGTGTTCATTGAGAGAACATGGGAGATGGATAGATTGCTCAGCAGTTAAGAATTCATGCTGCATTTTTGAGTGGCCCACATTACGTTCCCAGTACCCACATCAGACAGTTTACAACCACCTGCAACTCCAAAACTAAGTATTTTATATGCTCTTCTTCCCTTTACAGATACCTGCGCTCATGAGCACATCAAATCACCTACATACATATAAACACAATTAAAATAATATTTGCAAATGTTCACATTTTCTTTTAGGTGAGAAGAAAAAAATAGGTAATGATATTTAGGTTCTTGGTATTGCTGCTATATTTGTAGAGCTGAGTGTGCCAACACGGACCAGCATTCCAAATGCTACTTCATCTGTTCAATATATAAAACACTGGTTCAATAATAATAATAATAATAATAATAATAATAATAACAACAACAACAACAACAACAATCAGGCAAACAATGGAAAGAAGACATTAAATACTATGAATAAGAGCTGTTAATATGGCTTAGTAGGGAGAGTGCTTGCTCAGCAACCATGAACTCCCAGGTTCAATCTCCAACACTGTATAAATTGAGTGTGGTGCTATGTGCCTATAATCCTGGTACTGAGCCCAGCCTAGGATATCTGAGAACCTCTCTCAGACATGAGCATCAGACTAGAAAGATGGCTTTGTGGTTAAAAACTTGTTGTTCTTCCAGAGGACTTGAATTTAGTTCCCAGCATCCACATCACACACATAATTTAAAACAGTCACTACAAATCATGAGAGTTGAAGCTATCTGGGAGCTATGGCATTTGCTGATTCTATAAAGGAACAGTGAAGATGCTTTGCACAGATTTCAGCTACACATTTCAGTGTGCTACAGGTCACTGAAGCATGGTGGAAGAACAGGCTTTTACAGCTGGAGCCCACATCACATTCAAGCTCTGCCCTGCCCTTTGCTACCTGAATAACCTTGAGACACACTCTTCATCTAATTCAGGCTGTTTAATACATCTGAAAAACAAAGAGAATGGTAATAGGAACTACTCCAAAGGCCAATTATAATAATAAACTGAACATTGTGTGAAAAGATTCTTCTGTCCATTCAGGACCATCTACTGAGAACATATTGCACTTTAGTTACCATGGATACTTACACAAGCACAATGAAACTATCAGTTTGAAAATTTATAGCAATCTATATATTGTGTATCATAAATCAAAGATGCTTAATATTTGTTAACTGATATTTATAATTTCATCTATATATAATATGTTTTTGAAATAAAGTAAGTAGATACATATTGAGGAGACTGAATGTGCAAAGATTTACAAAGAAAATCTAGATTTAAAATTTCATTAGTTCTAAAAACATGATTTTATGTGAGTATGTATGGGGAGATAGAGTGTGTATGTGAGTGCCGGTGTCTCCAGAGGCCAGAAGAGGACATTGAAACCCTTGTAACTGGAGTGACAAGCCATTGTGAATCACCTAACATCGGTGATGAGTACCTGGCTTGGGTCCTGTAAAAGAGCTGCAAGTGTTCTTAACTGTTGAGCTATCTTTCTAGCCCTGGTTCTACAATTCCTATGGACACCCACTCACCACCCATGTATTCCCTTGCATTATCTTTCACTTTAGAAAGAGCCTTTTTTGGTTCTATGTCCATGTGCCAAAATATAACTGTTTTGCTTTCTCCCAAATTACAGAGAATTGAGATAATGCTTTATTGTTTACTTAATGTGAAATCAAACTACACAATGATTGAAAAACAACAAATTACCATTGCTTTGGATGTGAAAGAATAGCTAGATATTTGTACATCAGTAGAGGGAACATCCTGCTGTCTGTGGCCAATGTGTAAATGAAGCCATTTAGAAATTTTGTCTAACAGGACCATTATGACACATTTGTTGTGAGACTGTCCTTCTGTTTTCAGCTAATGTCTTGCTGCTGCTGTTCTAAATGGCTAAGAAATTACTTCTCTGGAAATGTGTGATGAGTGAACCCCAGGTGTGAACTATTAGGCTTCCTTCATCAGTAATCATTTTCATATGGTAACTGGAGATGTCAAAATCACCCCACGTTTCCCTTTTCAAATGCAGGAAGCTCTGCATGAGGCATCTTCTGCCATTGTTTCACCTAGCTATTACCTCAAAGTGAAGTACATTCTGAGAATATGTCAGTAAATGTCATGAGGGACCTCAAGCAGGTTCCACAATTTGAAGAGACAGAAAAAAGTACAGTGATGAGAGACGCAATTAAATCCTATATTTTAAAAGCATTGTCATTAAAAAGATGTTAGTAGCATGTATTAATTATACATCATGCCCTGATTAGCCTTCATTGACAATGTGCCATGCCTATCTGAGAAAAGAAGCTCCCAAGGAGGGATTTGCTTAGTCAGGCTGGCCTGTAGGCAAGTCCTTGATGGTTAATTGATATAGGAGGGCCCAGCCAACTGTGGGTGGCACTATTCCCTGGGAAAGAAATGTTGAGCTGTATAAGAATGTTGCCTAAGAACCTACAAGTAAGCCAGCAAGCAACTTTCCTCGACAGATTGTGTCTTTGGAGTTCCTTCCCTGACAACCCTTAATGATGAACTATGACCTGGAAGAATAAGCTAAGTAAAACTTTATTCCTCCCAATAGCTTTTGGGTAGAGTCTTATATCAAAGCACCAGAAAAGAAACTAATACACATAAGAATAGGCTTGTGATGATACTTTTATACATATGTGTAATTCATTTTGATCATATCACTGCTTTTTAGTATTGCCTTCCCTGTTGATCCTTTTTCTCGTTCTAAATGTTATCAGGAAATATTACAGCATTTTTATAATTTAGTCAGGCACATTAAATCTGCAGATGTTTTTCAATTTTGTTTTCTTCCTTAGTAACACATAAAAGCAATTATTTATGTCCAATTGAAATCACATCTCACTTGACAACCATGAAATTGTAACTTCTACTAACTGGCACATAATTTGACACCCACATCACAAAAATAATGAATGTTATATATCTTATTCAGCTGGCTGGTGGGTCAAATAGAATCTACTCAGAGTCTTGAGAAACACAGCTTTTTGGCTGGGTGATAAATGACAGACTCAGAGAAAAAAAACATTTCCTAAAATTCAGACCTTAGCCATTCTTCTCTGACATATACTTGTGTCTCTAGACCCTGATATATAGAAAATAACAATCATAGATAATTTGTATTGGAAGAGGAGTGATAAGATAAAGCTGGTGATAAACAGGAAGAAATTCTGGAAATGTGACCTATCACATTTCCCTCTGAATATCATGCACAAATTCAGATCTCATATGTTTTTCACTTTTTGGTCAATGTGATGCCTATTCATAGAATGTTAGCCTGTTCTTTATTATTGTGCCCATTCCATTTTCTTTGTAGACTCAAGTAAATTCTCAGAAAATAGAGGAAAAGTTTTCTACACTTCAGCATAAATAGATAGTGGATAGGTAGATAGATAGATTAATAATAGCAAAGAAACAGAAAAAAAGAAGTATGGATAGAAAGAAAAGAGGCAAGAAAAGAAGAAGAGAGGAAGGAAGAAACCATAGAGTTACATTAATCAAAATTGTGTGGTGCCTTATCTTCCATAATACAGAGTTTGATTTACAGATCCTAAAACCCTTACTTGGGGAGCCTGAGGAAGACATTCTTCATTTCTTTAGCAGAAATTAAAAAAAAAAATCACCAAAGAATCTTGTTTATCATAGCAAAATAAAGACTGTTAGCAAATTCAACACCCCAAGGTACTTAGATTAGTAACTATGATACACCACAAATGTTTATTTTGAATGAAGTTGCCTTACCAGCAGGCTCAGTCACAATCTACATGCCCTTGCTAAGGAGTCACATTTTTCCAGTCTGCTATATGAAGTTCAGAGAATTGGTGCTATGTTCCAATTCACACAGAGCAAATGCACAGCAGTGATACCTCTCACTCATTCCAAGACCTAGAGATCATTTCCACTGAATACCATGCTGTGAAATCCAGGAGGAAGGAAGTCTTGGGGAGTTAAATATTGGAATAAAACTTACTGTAAAAGAAAAACAAAAAACCAGCTACACTGGAAGCAAAGGAACAGTCTGAGAACACTTTAAAGAGAGATCTTCAGCAGTCTCACCTCAGGGTTCATCTTTAAAAAGACAGATGTATACCTGGCTCTGTGGAGCAATGGATAGCACATTGGACTTCTAGACAAAAGACATATGTGAGTTGGCAAGTTGGTGCCCTCGATAAAGGCACTTGTCTCTAAGGCTGATTACTGCTCACTCCCCAGGACTCATATGGTGGAACAAAAGAATCAATTCCCAAGAAACAAATTATCCTGTGTTCTTATGCATGCCAAAATGTCAGAATCCCCATGCACATGCAAATAAATAAATGCAGAAGATGACTTTATAAAAGACAAACAGATGTGATTCCACCAATCCAATAAAGACTTACAATAAATAATTACAACAAACTGTATACTGCCTTTTTACAGATGGCTCCTTAAATAGTTGAACAGCAAGAAGAAAATATGGCATTTGTATCTACTTCTCTGATAAATATAAGCATCACTGTTTTAAAATTATTTATATATATATATATATATATATATATATATATATATATATATATATATAAAACAGAAGAATAATATACAGGTATCGATCATATGCTTTGGATAAAAATAGCTTCTGTAGTAATAGCCATTCTCTAAAATACAAGTCAATTTGTCATGTTGTCAGTATTTCTATATTATTTCTTTGTCCATTCCTCACAACTATTGAATGTCATCTGTGAATCTGGATTTTTAAGTAATCACCCTGTCTAACACTCCAGTCCCTTTGAAGTATTCATTTCTACAGTTTGTCTTCTAACCAGCTGACACCCCACTCACCATCGAGTTTCTGAGCTTAAAAATTAAAATCAATCCAAAGGCTCTTAACATTGGAGGTGATTGACCTTGCACTATGAGTCCTGAAAATGGACTGTGTTTGGTGTCTCATCATTTCTTCTTAATCACTCATCTTATAAGCTAGCTAGTTTCAGGAGCTTTTCACATTTCCAAGAAGCAGCATCCTGTGCATTTTGATGACTTCTAACCTTTCTTTTTTAAAAAATGTACTTTTATTTACATGCATATACGTGTACATGCATGTATGTACAGTAGCTCTTGAAGACCAGAAGAAGGAGTCATATTTCTTAAAGATGGTGTTAAATGGTTGTGAGCCTCCCATGTGGATGCTGAGAACTAAACTGGAGTTCTCTGGAACAACAATAAGCATTCTTAGCTCCTGACCCATCTTTCTAGTTCCTTATGCCTGATTTGTTAAAAATTCTTTGTTGTTTTCAGTTTGGGCTAAGGAGAATCAGTGTTCAAATTTGATACTTAAATGTGAATGAGTAACACCTCAGTTGCAATCTGTGAGCTATATTACTGCGTTTGGATTGTTTATGCTTGCATATTGTGTTCATCTACATTTAATTTAATTTGCTATAAGCCATGGCTGAGAGTCAAATGAGATAGGCTAAGTTTTCCTTTCTCAGTATCTCCAGTCCTAAGATGACAGACTATTATACTTGAATTTTAAGTCATCATTAGAAATATATAGTGTATTTGTTAACATTTTTTCTTTTCCAAATTTAAATGTAAATTTTTATCAGTCTTATAATGTATAAATGACACAGACCAATGAAGTGTTTTTGATCTCTCATAGTCACACTGTGCTGGCTGATCTTTGCTATTAAATTGACACACATGGACACAGAACATTCATGAAAAATTGCCTACAGAGATTTGCCTGCACACATGTCTGTGAAGCATTTTCTTGATTACTAATTAATATAGAAGAATATGGCCCACTGTGGGCAATATCTTCAATAATTAAGTGGGCCTGGACTGTATAAGAAAATTAGCGCAATATAGCAAGTGATACTTCTCAGTGATTTCTGCTCCAGGCTCATCCTTTGAGTTTCTGCTTTAGCTTCTCTCATGAATGCACAATATCTGAAAGTCTAACATGGAATAAACTCTTTCCTCACCAAGGTGCTCTTTGGTTTCATTACAGTATTTATTCACAGCCACAAAAAAACAGACTAAGACACCATCTTTCCCCTTATCTCAGCTCCCAAAGACTATTCTCATCAAACCATATTCTCAATGATAATTTTAAAGGTATAATAATTTACAGTTATAACTACAGCTGAGCTAGGGAAACTGGTATTGGAAAAATTAAAATTTCACACTATTATACCAAGCATATAATGTCTATGGTAGCTACTTAGTAGTATAAACTATTGAGTATGAAATAGAAACATTTCTAAGAAGCAAAATGTAGCTTCTGATTTATTTGAAAACTGAAATAAAAACAACAAAGAGCAAAGCCATGAAAAATATTTCAAACTTACAAATTAGAATCTCATCTTCCAGGTGGTTTCTTGTAAAGCATGTAATCACATTTATCTTAGCCATCATACCAATAGCACCGGGATACTGCACAAATGCACTAATAGAAAACAAATTTTCAACCTTACCTCATTTCAAATATTTGGCCCTCATCTTAAAAGCAGCAATAAATCCTGACATTCCTCTACACTGTTCATCACTAGTTTGCTGACTCAGCATGCTGGGCCATGCTGACTATAATTCCAGAAATAATGCCTTTCCAAAGCAGTATTCCCAAATATGCTGAGTCAGCATCTCATAGACTACTTACCAAAAAGAGCTGCTTGAAATGCCATATTTGTGTCAAGGTTTATCAGTAGAGATAGGTATTCAACATATAGGCAAGATCATTCAGGTATTAGGAATTTTTTAACCTAATATCAGACTATTACAGGTTGTACAACTATTTCCTAGTAATTTAAACATTTTGTTCTAGAAGAAGGTTCATTAAAACTCAGAAAACAAGTAAAACTCCTAAGATTCAGGAAATTAGTAAGCCTAAGAGTCCCAGGAAGCTTCTGAAACTACAAGAATTGCAAAGCCCCTCCCTAGATTAAATGAACAGTAGCAATTGCTGGCAAAAGAGGACTTTCCTGCCAGGCTAGCTGGTCTACCTAAAATCCCTGCATAGAGTGTCAAGGATGAAGCTTCCATGAGTTCTTACATAATCTTTGTAGGCATTTTGGTAATAATATTACCATTAGATTATAATACTCTTGTGAATTACCCCAGTAAATTCACTGGTTCACTAAGATAGACTTGAGTGGAATAATTTATTTTTTCTGTCCTTGGTATCATGTCTGGGGTGAAGAGACCCTTGTACACATATTTTCAAGACAGGTCACCCAGTAGTATACAGTAAAGCTTCTGTATTTTTTTTTTTAGTTTTAGTTTTTAATTTGATTTTAAGAGTTATTAGTTTTATAAATTTCTGAGTCTGACATATTACTGTGATCATAAAATATGACAAGATGATGTGTGATGTTTTTGGCTTACTTAAGAAATTTGACTGTGATTCTATTATATTGTTAAAATATAAATTTTGTTTTAGCAAACCCACTTCAGAAATATAATGACAACTGCCAGGTAAGGTTTCCAATAACTAGAAAGCTAATAGCTGATGAGTCAGTCTATGGGTATCTAGATTAGGTTATGAAGAATATAATCTGTGATAGCTATAGAAAACAGCTCTGGAATTATCTATTTTCTCTATCTGCTAAGGTGGATATCAGTATAAAAAGTAAATGGATAAAGCCTTATCTTCAGTTTTTTTCTTATACTGGGTTCAATAACTAATTCAATACACATATTTGGAAAAATAGTCAATTATATATAACAGATAGTATTTCATGGTATTGTTTCCATGGTAAGATATCATGTTAGCTATTTTATAGAGCTGTGAAAAAATATCATGACAAAGAAAGCATTTAATTAGGCTTATAGTTCCAAAGAGTTAGAGTACATGATGGTGGAACAAAGGGATGGGGGCTGGAATAGCTGAGCACTCGCATCTTGATCCTCAAGTAGAAGGCAGTGAGAGTAGATAGGGTATGGCAGCAAGCTTTTGAAACCTCAAAGCTCACCATAGTGACACAACTCCTCTAATAGAGCCACATCTTCTAATATATCTCAAACAACTGGGGACCAAGTATTCAAACATATGAGCCTATGGTCATTCTCATTTAAAATGAAACTATGTATGTGGTGTGTGTGTGTGTGTGTGTGTGTGTGTGTGTGGTATTTAGTGCATATGAGAGGGCACATGTATATTTGTAGATGTAAGTATGTATATCAATATAGAGGTATAGAGGTCAGGGCATCTTGTTTTTGTTCTTGTAAAAGATCACAGGCCCCAGATCTTGTTTCTAGTTGTCCTTCTTTTTTACTGAGATGGGGTTTTTCACTGACCTGGAATTGGTCAAGCAGCCCTAGCTGTGTAGCCAGAGCTCTAGGGAGCCATATAGCACCACCTCTCCAGCACCATGATTACAAATATTGCCACGATGTCCAGTTGTTAAGGTGCATGGAATGACAATCAGGTACTCATGTTTCTACCACTGCACACTCTCCTCAGCCCACACTGATCATTACTGTAAGAGCATGAGCATGGCCCAGCCACTGCCACAAGACTTAAATACAGAGTAGATATTTTTTTTAAAAAAAATTAAACCACAGTTTTTAAAAGACTAAATAAAAAGAGAGATACAAAATAAATCACCATTTGACCCTAAGTATATAAGAGAGAACTCTAAGCCATTGGTTGAGTATCCTCTCTCTTACTGCAATATTTGATCCATAGTGAGTGTAGATCTGTGCATTAATTGAAATGATCAATGATCTTCATTTGAAAGAATAATGCTGTGTTTTATGGTTTGTTTCAGATTTTTATTTGTGCGTGTGTGTATGTGTGTGTAGTGTTCGCATAGATCAAAAGAGGACATCAAGTCCCCAGAGCAAGAGTTACCAAAGATTTGTGAGACATCCAGCACAAGGGCTTAGTAATGATTTTCTAGACCTGTGCAAAAACAGCAGTCATTTATAAAGATGAGACATTGCTTGTCGCGCGCAACCTCGCCAGCAAGGAAGACGCAACACCGGATCCTTCTCTTTGCAGTTTATTCGGATTCTTTACAATCTGGTTTCTACTGACTAACTGACTCACTCCTTACTAACTACTCCCAACTACTCTAAACACCTCTAAACTCCTACCACCAACTACTACCTAACTACCTGGGGGGAAGCCTGCTCTTAGCT
>PVIH01012558.1:0-62921 GCA_004025045.1 Sigmodon hispidus
GGTCACCAGCTTGGGGTGCTATTGGGAGAAATGGTGAAACAGTTAGGTCATTAAGAACATGCCCTTGATGGAAATATCAGGGCCTCAGCACTGTCTTTTCTCTGTTTGCCTCCTGGATGTCTAGAGGTGAGCAGTCTCCTCAGCCATGGTTCCCAGGATGATGTTCTGGGCTACCACAGGCAACACAGCCAACCAACCACACACACACCGAGGCTGATGCCAAGGAAATCTTCCTTCCTTGTAGGTGGTTTGTCTGAGGTGTTTTGTCACAGTGATGGAAAACAGAAAGAGATGGGTTGGGTAAGCTGTGGTTGGGGGAAGGTCAAGGTGACCTGGCAGAAAGGAAAGATCTCGGGGTGGGACACCTAAGACGACTTTGGGACAAAGGAAGGAACCCCCAAGAAAAAGGAGTACAGAATCATGAAAGGGTGACATCAAAATTTCACTTTCTGAGGCCTTGGGAGGAAGGAAAAGAACCTGGTAACTGAATTCTGGTCTGTCTCCTTCAGTTCAAGTCCTTCTGACCTTTGAACTTCTTCCTGCCAGAGCCCTGTAGGCTCGGGTCCTTTTCCTCACCGGCAGCTCTGCATGTGCAGTTGCCATAGAAATCTCCAGACAAGAAAGGAATTTTCCAGCTCCTGGCTAAGTAAGTGCGTTTCCCCCAAGAGTGAAGAGAAAAAGTTAAGTGACTCTTTATAAGGTGGATCCTTAAACTTCAAAACCACCTCTCTCCTTCCTCGCTTTCCCCCCAATCCCTTTCTCCAGAGCTAGAGACTCAACTCAGGGGTTGTCCTGTGACTCATTTCTGAGGCTGCTTTAGACAGGGAACCTTTGTAATAATGATGGGAGCAATTCCCATTAATTTCAGGAAAGGAACTCAAGGTTTAGTGAGTTGACATCACCTTCTAGAGGTGGGGGGACAAGGCCAGATCCAGATGACATGCTGTCAAACTCTGGGCTCCTACCTGTAGCAGGGAAACTGGAGTCGCCATGAAAACGAGACACGATGTCTCCAGAGCAGCCTATGGCCAGGAGGAGTTAATGGACCAAGCGCCAGCCCTCTCCCAAAGGTAGCCCGGGCTTTTATATATAACTATTTCTTTAAGAGACTGACTCCCTCAATAGTGTGAACTTTTGCCTCCACAAGAAAATCCACCCTCCTCCACTGACTCATCACCATTTAGAAGAAACAGAATCTCAAAAGGGGGAGTGGCCAGATTGGCCTCAGCTTGCCCAACACAGAGGGTCCTCTCTCTGAGAGAATTTAGAGGGTGCTAGGCTGTTGGGGGGGAGTGCTGCTGCTGTTGGACGTTGAAAGGGATCCCCTTGAGCAACTCACATGTTCCAGAGGGCTGGGAAGGACAGCAAAGGTCTGAAAGTGTAGGTTACCATATGTGTGTACTCTGGAATGAATCTGGTTTAACAGAAATTGAGACTGAGGCTGGATGCCTGTGTCATATTAAGACCATGATAACACATACACAAGGAATGAGAAACACAGTTGTTTAAAAACTGGGAGACAGGAAAACAAAACAAAGGTGCCAGCATATCCAGCGACCAGTGATGTTTGTTCTCTGGCTCCCAGAGTGCATCGTTTTCTGTGGGATTACCTGTGTCCATCAAGGTCCCCCAAGTCTTATCTATCACATTCATGGCACTTATGCCATTAATGAGGTCTCTACCCTCAGCACATCATCTCTCAGTATCCTCCCTGGAAGTTAGGATTTCCACCTCTCCATTTGGGGAAGGCACAGTCCATAGATGGCAGGACAGAGGACTAATTTGAGGGGACTTTCTCAGCATCGTCAGGAGTTTTGATTCTATTCTCCACAGATGGCAGGCAGGAAATGTTGAATTCTGTTTCTCACTCAGGAAGACTGATCTGGAGAATGGAGACAGAGTCCCATAAGCAGGTGGCAATGGCTGGACCATGACCATGCTGATCAGAGGCAGAGACAAGGCGGTGGTAAGGCAGAGCACCCATGGGACAGCTATGACCCACAAAACCCCCATGCTCAGGAGGGTTCCAGGGCCAGTGTGTGGCTAAAGGATGCTGTGAACAGCCTCCAGACATAAAATACAAGCACAGTAAGATAATTATAGTTACATTACATTGTGCTACTATAAATGTTCAAGCAGTAATTTGACTAATACAGACAGTGGAGTTAGATGCATCTTGTGCCAAGATGCCAGGATGGCCCAGTGGGTAAAGAGTGCCAAGCCCAACAACCTAAGCTCACACCCACATAGAAGGAGAGCATTGACTCATGAAGATGCCCTCTGGTCTACACACACACACACACACACACACACACACACACACACACACACACACCATGGCACTCATGTACCCACATCATATACAAACACAACAACAATAATAACAAAGAAAAAATTATTTCACGTGAATTTTCCAAAAATAAGGTAGTTCTCATCTATAACTGCAAAAGCAACATCAAAATCAGGAGATTCAGCATTGATCTTATACAACCCACAGTCCAGACTAAACCATATCACTTGTCCTAATGAGGGCTGCTCCTGGGCATCTAATCAAACACTTCGCCCCTTGTCCCACATCTTATCTCTCTTTATCTAATAATTTTTTAGTTTTTGTTCTATGACATTGGCATTTTAAAGAATAGAGGCCAGTTAACTTACAGGATCTCCCCCAGGTAGGGCTTTCTGCTGTTTCTTTGTCATTATATCCAGGTTATATATTCTTGGGGTGCAAATCCCCCAGAAGTGATGTGTTAATATCAGCGCATGTATGAAATAGCCTTGTTCTAATATTGGTGACACTGCCATTCATCACACAGTCAAAGTCAGACATGTTTTAAGTTAATTTAGATGGCACTGGATATGACTTTTCCAATTATGAAAGTTCTCCACGTTTTAAATATTAGTGTGTGTGTGTATGTGTGTGCATGTGTGCATGCATATGTGTGTATGTGTGTGGTGTGTGTGCATGTATGTGTATGTATGTGCACATGTGTGTACGCATGTATGTGCATGCATGTGTGTGTGTGTGCATGTATGTGTGTGTGTGGTGTGTGTGGCTAATGTCAGGTGTCTTCCTCAATTGCTCTTCACCCTGTTTTTTGAGACCGGATTTCTCAGTGAATCAGAGCTCATCTTCTCAATTAGACTGAACAGGCAGCCCCTGACATCCTCCTGTTTCTTCTCCCTCAGTGCTGACTCTATGTGGGAGCTTGAGATTAAAACCCAGGTCCTCATGCCGGCCCAGGAATTAATTTTCTCACCGAGTTGTCTTCCCAGCAACCCCCACAAACAAGGCTTTCTGGGTAAATTCTAGTGCTCTAACTACCAGTCAAAGTTTGGACATGTTTTTAGGGCTGAAAGTAAAGTTAAAGAGACCTATTTTCCAAAGTTTTGTTGGACCTCACCTGCTCACTACAGTGTATGCTGGTACTCATTCACTCCGTCTACTCATGGCCCCAAGCCCCAACCCCTGTTAATTGATTTTGTCAGTTCCTAAAACATTTTGTTGCTTTAGTTAGAAAATTTGAATTTTTTCCACATAGTTTGGCCATTTGTGCACCTTCCAGACTTCCCTACTCAAGTCCTTCACTTGTTTTTCCTGTTGCATTAGATCTTTGGTTCTAGCACACAGTTCTGGCTGCTGCTACTCTATGAGAAGCTCACATATTGGGGCTCTGTTCCTCCTTGCACATTGGGACTCTGGTTCTTCCTCGAAGGAAGAGTTTTGTTCTTCTTGGACTTGAATTCCAAATAGCATTTTCCTTCTTTGATAGAATTACCTTTTCATGTGTATCTTCTGTCTCTAGGGCAGGCCTCCAAAGCAGAATAGCTCCTGGTTAGAAGCCTATGCTCTACTATTGGGCAGCTGTGATTCCTACCAACGCCAGGTGACGTTGGGAGGGTCAACCTTACTGTGTTTCTTGAATCAATAATAGGAGATGGAAGCAGGTTGTGTGGAAGATGAAATGAGATGCTGTGTTCAGTGCCTGCTAGGGGTCACTTGGCCCATGCTGTTCCTCACTGGTATGTTGCTGCTTTAATTTGGGCTTCTGAGTCACATATTCAGTGGGACTCTGTATCAGCAGGATTGTGCAAAAGATGACAGGAAGACCAGCCACAGCACCTGAAAGTGAGCTGCGAGGAAAGAAACGAGGCAGAAGGGAGCTGGTTAGGCAGCATCCCTCCGTGGCCTGCTTCAGCATCTCCACAGGCTTTAGCCTGTCACAGGTCTTGCTCCTGCTGTCTTCTTGCAGGCTAAAAGTTAGGCTGTCTGAATGCAGAGGCAGTTGCCCTTTTGATGAGCTCATTTTTCTATGCTGCATAGATATCTGCCCTCTGGTGATGCTGCACAGATTCCTAAGATCCTTGCGTGTGTAATTGTGGGCTGTGGGCTTGGGGTTTTAAGTGAAGTCAATAAGGGCTGTGAGTTACAAAGTTAGGAATAGCCTTGAAAACATATGGCCTGTGCTTGGCACACACTAGGAACTCATTTGGGGTAAGGCTCTCTCTTTCCTGCCCCCAACTCTGCAAAGTCTCTTTCTTCCTGCTTAGTGACACAATAGCTTTGTGCAGTACTCAGTACTTCCAGCTGGGTTTGCTGGTGGGTTGCATAGCCTCTGAATTTTACTTTCTCCTCTAGAAAACATTGTTTGCACTGGGGAGATAATGGTAAAGCAGCTGCTGCACAAGTCTCAGGACATGAGTTCGAATCCCCTGTATCCACTTAGTGCATCTGTAATTCCAGTACTCCCATGGAGATGGGAGGCAGACACTGGAGAATTCCCAGATATCCATGGGCAAACTAGCCCAGTGCAGACAGTAGCAGACAGTCAGAGACCATATTTCAAAGAAAATGCAAAGTGGAAGTTAACATAGCGGTCTTTCCTCTGATCTCCACATGCATGCCTTGAGATTCGTGTACCTGCATTCACACATGAGAACGTGCATGTGTGCACAAATACACAAACTGAAGAACAAGACATGGTTGGGGGACACGTTGGACAAATTTCTCTTTATTTTGTCCTGTAAGATATAGCATAACTAGTTATCTTGTTCTTCTCTGCAAGAAAGGATGGTCTTTTAAGCTCTGGGCTCCTGAGAAGGAAGGATGCTGGCATAGAGGCCTTGTTGTCTAAAAATGTCATCATTTCAGGGACAGTAAAGAATGTTGGGACAACCCTGAGAAGATGTGAGAATGAAAACAGTGAGATGGTAGAGAAAGGAGATCCGTGTCCCAACTCATCCGGGCTCACTGGCCGTCCGTCCTTAGAGCCTCTCTCTTATCACAGTCCTGGGTAACAAAGTCGCACCTGGACAAGTCAACCACTAAAGAAAGTTTCCCCAGGGCTGGAGGGATGGCTCAGCCGTTAAAGGCTTGGCTCACAACCATAAATATAAGTTTCCCCAGGCAGATCAATATTGCATTTCTAAAAAGCAATTTTCAATTAAATCTTGAATTTGGCTGTAGTATGATCCTCCACCTGTGGCAGCCAAAGGCCTTTGCTCCAGGCAGTCGCCAAGCGTGGCTGATTTCATAAGTATGCTTATGGGTGCTCAGTCCCATGGTTGTGACCAAAACAGAAGCCTTTCTGTAGCTGGAAACAGTGCCATTGCCACATTTAGTGGTTAAGGACCAGGGATCCTGCTAATAGTTTATAATTTACAGCAGCCCCATAATAGAATGCTCAGCCCAGATGGTCACAGTGCTGACGCAGAAAACCCCCATCAATAGGCCTTGGCTCCTTGGCAATAAACTCAACTCATATACAACCCTTCTCCTTCCGGCTTTCCTCCTAACAGGATGTCTGCCCAAGCCACACCCCAGGCAATGCTCTCACACACACATCCATTCACATCTGTCACCCGAGATGACACTGTTGGAATTCCCCAGCCAGGAATACCTCTCCAGGTTTGCTCCCCAGCTCCCCTCTTACCTCAAAACTGCTCTCTGCACCTCCCCAACCACTCTCCAAAGGGCACAGGCATCAGAATCACTCGGGGTGGGGGTGGGGGAGGCTGGGCTGAGGGCAGAACTTTCATCTCTAGGTGATAAGGAGGCCATTGCTCTAAGTATGAGACTTTGACAAGCATCAGCCCACACCTAGCAGAAGGCTCTGCTCTTGACCTTTCTTCATATCTGACTCTGCTCTCATAGCCACACCTCAGCAGGCTACCACTGATGCCCAAGGGGGACCCCCACTGCCCATTCTTCACACTGAATGCCTTTTTGGGGGCACCTACTTTCTTCTTTCAGAGACAATTACTCAAAATCAGGCCTTATCAGTCAGAAGCCCCTCAAAGAGAGCTTAGTAACTGTAGCATCTATACGGAAGTGTGGGCAGGATTAAGGGACACTAGCCTGGGTGGAGAAGTACTGGGCACCCTGAGTGAGGTCTAGCAGGCAGAATCTGTCTCTACTCTCCTGCAGACTGAGCTCAGGAAACAGACAGACTTCTGGAGCAGACCCTCAGGGTTTTGAGCAGGGGAGCAGGGTGCGGAGAAGAATCAACAGCGCAAACAAAGGGAGTCTAGCTTAGGCCTCTTTTGCTACTGTGAAACCCAATGGGACTGACATCAAAATTGATCTGGAGGCTCAGGGACTAAGAGAAGCCAGCACCTTCCTGGTCAGCTCAAACAGACTGAAATCCCAGTTTCAGGGACTTTAGTGCCCTCTTCTGGCCTCCGTGGGCACCAGGTACAGACATACAAGCAGGCAAAAACCCCACACATGTGAAATAAATAATTTTTAAAAATTTACTCCTCATCCACAGCAGGCCCAGGACCTAGGTGACATGGTAGGCCATTAGTAAATATTTTTAAAGTGATTTCATCATTAGCTGGCACAAATGTCTGGTGATTAATTCTTAACATTTTATGAAATTTATCTATGCTGAATATTAAGATTGCTCACAAAACCACAGGAAAAGGACAACCAAGATCCAGGCCATTTCATTCCATTTCCAGACTCTGTCCACCACCATCAGTTTTTCATGTACATATGGCTTTGTCCCTTAGAACAGAGAACACCAAGTAGGGATTCATCAGATCTATGGAAAGGAATCATTTTCTCAGGTTTTAAGTAGTCAGAGGAAACACAAAACGGAGGCCTCAATAAAGAGAGTTGCTCTAAGTGAGATACAGCCAAGCTGAAATGAAAGGGGAAACACAGAATTCTAGTTGTTATTTAATAAAACCTCAGAGCCAGATACTGGGGAAAAGCTGGAATATCAGAGAGAGGAAACAGACCACAGTCAATTCTCACCCAGGCAACTTCTCAGGGTAAAAGCTATCTTCAAGAGTTCTCAGCCTGACTCGTTGCTTCTACAGAATCCCACACCATCTATGTTTAAAAAAAAAAAAATATTTGTACTAGAGTGATAAAGGGCTTACATTCACATAACTTATTAAAAAATATTTATTATTGGTGTTTCTTTTACTTTATGTATATGAACATTTTTCTGCATATATGTATGTGTTTAGCATGCATGCCTGGTGCCTGGGGAGGTCAGAAAAGGATGTCAGGGGACCAGGTCCTCGGAAACAAATAGCTGTGAGCATCATGGGTGCTGAGAGTAGAGCCTGGGTTTTGTGTAAGAACCTGAGTCCTCCTCCCTCCAGTACCTTCCCCCTTTTATTTATTTATTTGTTGGGATTAGCATAGGGTGTGAATACCATGGCACTCTTGTGGAGGCCAGATGTTAAAGTACTGTGTAGAGTTGATTCTCTTCCTTCTGGAGATCATCTGGATTGGTGGAAAGAGCCATAATCTGCTGATACAGCTCACTAGACCCCAAAGCCATACAATTCTTTTTAAAATTTATTTTCACTAAGGAGGCTGGAGAGATGGCTCAGAGGTTAAGAGCACTGACTGTTCTTCCAGAGAACCTGAGTTCAATTCCCAGCAACCACATGGTGGCTCACAGCCATCTATGATAACATCTGGTACCCTCTTCTATATACTGTATACATAATAAAAAAATAAATCTTTAAAAAATTATTTTCTCTTAAGTGTGTCTGTGTACTAGTGATCTCTGTGTAGGCATGTGCATGAGAGTACAGGTGTCCCAGTGGCCAGAGGTGTTAAATTCCCTGGAGCTGGAGTTCTAGGTGGTTGTGAATCACCTGATACAGGTGCTGGGAATTGAACTCAGTTCCTCTGAAGAAGAGTTATGTGCTCTTAATGGTTGAACCATCTCTCGGGTGTTGAGAGCTTTGTGTATGCTATATCCATCAATCCTCTCCTAATGCATTTGAACTAGATGCTGGCAGATCATTATCATCTCCAGTTTTATAGACATTAACCCTGAAGTCTGGGAAAGTTATAAAAAATATCCACGTTCTCCTAGCTAGAATTAAAATCAATATTTGCTTAGTCAAACCCATAATCTCACTAGAAAGTACATAATAGATGTTTTAAGAATCACTGTGCATCGTAAAGATTCAAGCCCGGTGTTGTATGAGTACAATTTGGTGTCCACTCAAGTAGAAATGCACTTTTTGAAGATTAGTTATTAGTCCCCAGCATGGCTAGTAAAAGTACGAATATAAAGGTGAACTCTCATCTCAGGCCAAGATCGGGGAATGCAGCCTCCTGGAAAGTAACAGCTAAGAACGTAGTCAGGAATGGGCATTGTGCCACGCCTGTCTTCCATGATCAGGAGTCTGGTTCACTGTGCCAACCTTGGGGCCTTTGCTGTGTTTCTTGAGTGGGAAGGAGACATTTTCTTCAAATATAGACTATGCTTTCATTCAAATGACCCATCTAGGAATGAGTACTCCAAAGGACTCAGGAATGTGCGTGCGTGTGTGTGTTTGTGTGTGTGTGTGTGTGTGTGTGTGTGTGTGTGTGTGTGTGTGTGTGTATACAGGGGGTGGTATCAGTCAGCTGACTGGTTGGGATCAGATATAGGATACAATCCTCCTGAAGACTTGAGACTATGACTCATGGGCAAGGAGCCAAATGGACGGGCACAGATTTGCTCAAGCTATTTGATGTGCAGAGATATTCTAAGCTGTGTCCTGGCCACAGTTGATTCTAGAGATGATAAATGCTAACTTTGGAACACTGAGCAGGTAGATTAATGTAGCCAGCATGGAGAACTCACCTCATTAGTTGGAGGAGCTTGTCCTGGCCTGTCACAGGAATTCTGAGCCCTGAAGTGGTTTCCTGATACCTTCCACACTGACTTCTGGAAATAGTAGAGACTTCAGTACATTTGCTCCCTGCCTGTGGTTCTGCTGAATGCCATCTCTTCATCCTAGTAGACATGGGTGCTCTGGTCTTGTATTTAAATCCCATACCTGGTTCTTCCACGCTACTCGAACTTAAGCAAGCCATAGGAATGCTTCTGTCCCCATCTGTAAATGTCAGGCTGGACTTTGAATTTTATCACAAGATAGCTGGTATGAGGATTGTATTTATGAAGTAGCATTTTCCAAGGCCCAACTAGCCAAATAAATGACCCCAACATGTAGTGAGATCATGACAAGGGCTCCTTTCTCCCTTTCCTTGCTTGTATCTCTCCAACAAATCAGAAAAGACCTCCCACTGGCTCCAGGGTGTTCTTATGCACAGGCTTCTTAAGAGTTGGCCCTAACCCTAACCCTTTTTACCTGAGATATTTACACATGACCCTGCAGATATAGGTATATAAAACAGATACACAAATGAAACTTAATCATAAAGATCTCTATTTTAAAAACAATTCTTTGGTGTGCATATAATTTTACCACTTTTTAAAAAAAATGTTATGTGAATTGATCTTTTGCCTGCATGTATAACTGTGTAAGAGTGTCAGATCTTAGAAATACAGACAGTTGTTAGCTACCATGTGGATGCTGGGAATTGAACTCAGGTCCTCTGGAAGAACAGTCAATGCTCTTAACCGCTGAGCCATCTCTCCAGCCCTAATTTTGCCACTTATTAATGATTTATAATTTGCACCTTAATGAGATGGACATGATTATTTATTTTCACATAAAGAAATAAGTCCTGGCTGAACATTCAGTACTAGGGGGTACAAAATACCTTTAATGCTTTTAAAGGTTGGCTGATAGCATAAATTTGGAGTGTAAAAGGATACTTTGTGATTCTCTCAGAAGCTGTTGCAAATTGTTCTAATACCAAGACAATTCATTTAATATACATTTTTTTAAAAAAAACTCAGGTCAACAACTTAAATAGCAATTTAAAAAAAGTAAAATATTCTGCTGCAATACAACTCGAAGATATACTTGCTTGAGGCATGCTGAGGAATGACAATTGGAAAATATTAAAAGTGTTTGTTCTTTGTAATTAAACCATTGTTTTTTTTAAAGATCAGAATTATACATGTACAAGATACTTTTTATATGTAATAGTTTCTAACTGAACCAAGGTTCATGAGGCGTCATTCTTGGTGTCATGGTACAAAGCTTTCCAGTTGTGTGTTCAGAACCAAGGCTGTGGTGAAATTGGGAGATGCAACATAGTTAACTAGGAACACCTAGGGTTCATTGTGCATTGATTTTTGATGTCTACACAGTTGGATGCTTTTGCCATGTCCACTTTTCTGTAATCCCCACAATTATTTATATGATCCTTTTGGAGGCTCAATTCACAGTTGGAGAAACTATGATATATGACAAGGCAAACTGGATTGGGACTTGAGCCTCTGGCACTGAATCAAATTGCTCTAACTGGTCATTGTTTCTGTTCTGAAAATGAATCGGTCCAAGCAGGGCGACAGGATGGAGGGTCAGAGAGCTAGAGAGGAGTTGAGCACTGGGAACCATAGGTACATCAGGACGGATCTGAGTAGGTGATCAGGAAAGTAGACACAGGGCTCAGGTGGCCGGCAGGAGCAGGAAACACCTCATTAGAAGCTGAAGATCAGGGACATGGGCTATTGTCACTCATGGCCCTCAGAGACAAAGAGGTGACCCTTTAAAGAGGAAGTAGCTGTATATACTCAAAGGAGCCTTCTAACACGGGTGATAGTGTTAGTAATGGCCGATACTAAAAGAATTTTTTGCTCCAGTCAGGATGTTACTTGGTGAAACCCAAGTAGATTTATCCTATCCCAGGTAGTACCTTGTGCCAAATTCAGGAATTTCCAGTTATAAAGTTTCTCTGGCATATAGGAAAGACCCCAGTAGCCATCATGAGGACAACAGCCTAGGTAGGGGAATTTTATGGGCTATTCTTCCAAACAGGAAGAGGAAGTGGGGTCTTGCTATCTCCTCTCAATGGAAAGGAAGAGACAGAGAAGAATGGATCAGAAATACCCATCCTGGCTTTTCAGCCTAAGCTTCAGGAAGTGGTAGGGTGGATGGGCAGAGGAGTTGTGGAAAGCCATAGAGTAGTTGGGCTCCCCCTTCCCCCCATTTAGGGAGTTAGACTCTGGGTTACAGTTGCCATTGTGTGGAGGAACCAACCACCCAGAGCATAGATAGAGACCAAGAGGCTGGACCAGACAGAAGGGCTGAGTTAGAACTTCCTCAGTATGGAGGGGGTCAGAACCAGAGACCTGCCCCAGTGAGGGAGAAGATGACCCTGACAGGAAGGCATCCCACAGAGGGCACAGTCACTGTGGTCAGGTAGGAAGTGTGTAGGGACAAAGGACAGGGTGAGTGCAGCAATGTTGGGAGACCTCAATACCAGCCTTGCTGGTAACTTCTGTTTGGCTCAGGACCAGAGGCTGCTGGGGGATGGGGACAGAGCTAGGCTCCTGACCTGTATGTAGGAAACACCACCATTACAGAGAGTACAGGTAATTTCCTCCTGGAAGTTTTGACTCATGAATCACTTCCAAGAGAAGCATGGTCCGCCTGCACATATCCCCTTTCCTTCTTTCTCTCTGGCATAACACCTTCCACACAGAGTTCTGGCTATGCTGACTGGATGGCGCTGGCCAGCTGCTCTGCACACTGGTGCCACATTTCTTGCCTTCCATCTCTCCCTTCAGTTCCCAGAAGGGCTTCACCAAACAGGCTGTGGCTAGAGCCCTGCCTTAGGAACTGAAGGTGGCTGGATATGGATCGGAACCTTGCCCGTCATCAGGCAAAGTGTGGGATGAGACTGGGCTGGACCACTCTTAGTAGTCACGTGGCCTACATCTCCTGCCTACCCATTTAGAATGTATGACTTCAGACTCCACAAGTTAGCACAAGCAAATGTGGTGTGGAAAAGAATATTTGTTTACCTATGTAAGGACATGTTGTATTTGTGTTGCAGAATAATCGCTTAACTGTGTAAAGGTGAATTACATTTGTTTATGCTGCATTTGTTTAATTATGTAAAAGTATGTTATATTTGTTTATGGTGCATTTGTTTACTATGTAAAGATGTGTTGCTGTTTCACCTTGCCTGCCTAAGGCACCTGATTGGTCTAATAAAATGCTGAACAGCTGAAAGCTAGGCAGGAGAGGGATAGGCGGGGCTGGTGGGCAAAGAGTAAAGGGGAACCAGCCAGCCAGCCAGGGGGGCAGCCAGCCAGGGGGCAGCAGGGAAGTCCAACATACAGAATAAAAGATAATAAGCCCCAAGGCAAAGTGTAGATGAAGAAAAGCAGTTAAATTCAGTTATAAGAGCTAATGGAACACGCATAAGATAAGGCTGAGCATTTATAACTAATACTAAGTCTCTGTGTCATGATTTGGGGGCTGGTGGTCTGAGAAAGTCTGATACACAAGTGAGATAGATGTTCACAGGGGTCTCCTTCTCTAGAACAGAAAGAGGTGGAGACATGCTGAACACATTCTTCAAAGAGTCTGTATTTTGGGACTTTTATCTATCAGAAGAATTTGGGAACTGTGGTGATACTTAACAGACAGAGGTCCTGTAGGGTGCTTAGAATGACATCTAGAACATGGCAGAAACTCAAAGTAGTATTTGTTATTGACATTATAAAAGGGCTGGATCAGAATCTGAAGCAGTAAATGGACTTGGCCCGAGTGTGCTCCTGCCTCTGAAGTGGTCTCTAGGATGCTGACCAACATTTGTGCTCTCATCCTCTTGTCTTTAACACACTGAGAGGACCTCTCTCCTCTATGATCTATGATTCCTAAACTCCACAGAAAAGCGATCAACAACCCCTGCGTTGCTGAGCTAATCAGAAGTGTGTGCCTTGCTTCCCAAGGGCAGTAGGATTTGGGAAACACACCTTTCACGCATGGGAGGAGCTCCACAGGACACACCCCCGCTGGAAAGGGACACCTGTCCTACTGACTGTGCATCTGCCATCACAGGACTTCTACCTTTCCCAAAGGTCACCTGCTGCTTCCCAGGAAGTTCCTAGAGCACATTAGCAGGGGCCCTAACCCAACGGAGCTACACTCAGAAAAAACTGAAGGGCAGAGGCACCTTCCTGCTGCTCCCTGTACCCAGGGATGGCACACACTGCCTCACCTTCTAGGCTTCAGAGGTTCTGGTATAGCTGTCAATCAGGCTGGCCTGGGAGAGCTGAAAGACAGACCCCAGAGGGACTCTCCTTGCCCCTCCTTTTCATGCAGGGGCTGGCTCACATCATGAGAAAGATGATCTCCATATCCTGTTTCTGATCTAGTAGGTCTGGGGCAAGACCAACACCAAATCTCTTGACTCTCAGGTGATGTAGGTCTAGGACTTTACTGTGGAGTCAGTGTGGCTCATGTCCTCTTTCTAGGGTGGCCTCAGGCCTGAGGCAGCTGTATGTAAGGCATTAATGGCACTCTATTATCATAGGTAGAGTTGGGTATGAGATCCTGTGGCAGCCTTCTGAAATGAATGTGCCTGCTCTCTGGCTGGTGCTAGTAGGAAGGGACAGGGTTTGTATGAATACTCACCTGGAAATCCAGCAACAGGGATGTCAGTCAGTGTCAAAGAAGCGGTAGAGGACCTTCTTATCAGGATGTCAGCTGTCAGATTTCAGATGTGCTCCAGGCCCTCGGGGGGGGGGGGGTTTCCACAGTATCTTCCAGGAGCTCCTGCCTACACTGAGGGAGGTTTTGAAGTCCCTTACTCTCTCCCTGGCCTCAGCAACTTCTCCACATCATCCTTTGAAAGAAAACATGGGGCGGTAAAAGTTTGCCCAAGACTATCAGGACCAAGTCTAATATGTTTCCCTATTTTAGCACAAGGAGCCACCCTTTAAGTCTGCATATGGTACAGGATGAAGGTGGCCTACACATTTAGACCAGGAGGACAGGTTCAGTAGCCAAATCTTCTGAGAAGTGAAAAAAAGGAGCTACAGGACATAGGGCCAGGTTCCTGGGAGGTTGTCCTTATTAAAGAGCCTTCACTGTCCAGAAATAGTGGCTTAGG
The DNA here is from genome assembly GCA_004025045.1 of Sigmodon hispidus. Taxonomy (NCBI): domain Eukaryota; kingdom Metazoa; phylum Chordata; class Mammalia; order Rodentia; family Cricetidae; genus Sigmodon; species Sigmodon hispidus. The sequence continues at coordinate 14,282 of PVIH01012558.1, forward strand.
ATCATTTCCCTATTTTGACTTTATATGATGATTTTTGTTAATTCTCAAAACTTCACAGCAAAACAATATAAAAAGTGAAAGTGAGCCCTTAGTTTACAGAGCTGTAACCTCAACAGACTTGTGATGCCTTCAGATGTTCTTAGCTCTGCTCACAATGTATATGTAAGTATATAACCGAGGCAAGTTCAACAAAACACAGCTGTGTGGCCTGGTTTCTATATCCGCAATCTGGAATTCTGTATTAGGAGGTAAACATCTTCTTCAGGTTCTCACAGGAACATTGGTGACTCACAACATTGACTACTCATATAGACATTAGGATTCTTTTCTCTGGGGCAACTATGTGTAGCCTTGTTAGGGCATCTATAACTGTCTTGTGAACATTTCTGAAGGAGGGATTGCTGGACAGAGTCCTAGGCAAAGTGTATGGTCTTTTTACATCTCAGTACACATTGCTGAACCAGATAGGGCTGCCACAGGTATCCGCACTTCCATGTACATGCCTACCCACCCAAAACCATATACTTAGAATTTAAAAATAAATCTTTAAAATAAAAAAGAGCAAACCTAAGCATGAAGATCATGGTGATCCATCAGGAGACAGGGAATCCAGGCCTTTGATGGCTGCAGTCACTGTATCAGTTGGGGACATTCCTCTCCACCCAAGTGGGTTGTCTTGTTTTGTGGTTGCTTTGGGTTCTTGAGGCTGGATCTGCTCTCTAATTTGTGGGATCCTTCTGTCTCAGTCCCCTAAGTACTGAGATTACAGGCATGCAGCATCACCATGCCTCAAAGCTTTTTACCTGGCTTTTGTTATGCGCAGCACAATGCATCTACTCCAGCACTATGGAGCCTGCAGGGAACATACAGTACCTTGAAGCTTAGCTTCTGTCTCTGAGGAGTCTGGTCATAAACAGGAGCTGACAGGGCGGCTGTCATAACTACGGGTGCATGTGCATAGGGCAGTGGCTGACCCCCTGGACCATGCAACAATCACCTATGGACCTTTACTCTCTCTTGATGTCCACGCTACATATGAAGTTAATAAGTCAGAAATTCTAGGGGACTGAAAATCTAGGTGGCATAGGATCTAGATCTAGATGATTTTTAAAAATAGTGGCAGCAGTGTGGCTCAAATGAGAGGTACCTAGTGGTAGCTGGTGAAGGGTTGGGGTGTAGGTAAGGGTGAAGTAAACATGGTCGAGGGTGTTGGAGTTCCCCACAAAAGAGTGATACAGTAGGATTGGTCCTGAGTCCCTCCAGGATTCCCTAAGAAGCCCTGGAACACTTGGCTACAATAGGAAGCAGCAGGAGGCCACTGGAGAGGTGAATTTGCTCAGCTTGCTGGAAGAAGGTACCTGGCATTGGCTGCTGTTTACAGATCCACCCTTTCTAAAGGGAATTAGCTTTAAAACCGAAACTGGGCCACCATCTGCAGTTTTAGTACTTTTGTCATTTTCAAAATAATATTTAATCAGGTTGCACATCTTTTCTGCATCACACTCCATCCCAAATACCAAATTGTGCTTATTTTGAAGGCCTGACAGTAGAAAACTTAAAACTCCACAGCCTCTGGAAATTGAATGAATTCGCCTGGAACTGTGCTCTCTACAGGGAAGCCGCTTTCAGAACTGCCATCTTGGATAAGGGCAGCTTATAAAACCCATGCATTTCCAATGACCTCGTGGCATACACAAAACAGAAAGTCTGAATGCACTCTGGAAGAGAGAAAGTGGGAAGGAGAGTTGGGGGATGGGAGGGGGGCCAACGAGATACTTCAGAAGCATTTCTTTTTTGAATTAGGACAAATAAAAAAGGAAGTATCTAAATCTGATGTTCAAACAACCTCCCCAGTTTGATCTTGTCTTTGCCCCAGATCTGTGAGCCATGGACACTCCGTTCCTCCCTTTGCTTCTGCAGAAAGTCAGGAGAGCTCTTCTTCCATCTGCCCACGCTTCATCCAGAATTTTCTATGGATGCTGCTTTTCAGGTTAATTTTCTTGTCGATAATTTTGCCCTTACACTTTTCAGTTGGGAATCCCAATTCTACAACAGAGCACACATCTGGAAGGCTTAAGAATGGTCACTGTCATGATCACTGTAGGGTGAGGAGCGTGCATTTTCCTCTGCAAATCACAAGGTCAATACAAACTTTGAAATGCACAATGCTAATAGTTTTAAACACACGTGAATTGAAATCTGCATGGCATAGTGTCTCTCAAAGCTAGGTGTGTGAGCATCCCATGGCCACTTCTTATACAGCTGGCTGGGCTGGCTCTATTTCATTAGGGGATTCCAGGAAGGGCTGAAGATCTGCCTTTCTTGATGGGCTTTCAGATGGTACTGATGCTGCTGATCCAGGGCCACTGCTCTGAGGCCCATTGCCTTGCCATGTATTCTGTATCTTCTTCTGTATCTTCAACTATTGATCTCTGCCTTAAGGTTTTGATTCTGTCTGGCTAGATTACCTGGCCATGAGCCCTCTGGATCTGCTTGTCTGAGTCTTTCTCCCCTATATTGGTCTAGCCACGCTCAGCTTTTTTTTTTTTTTAACATGGGTGCTGGAGATTCAAACTCATGTCCTCAGTCTTGCAAGGCACCTGCTCTTACCCACTTGGCCATTTCTTAGCTATCAGACACAGGCTACAAGGCTACAGATGCTAGGAAAGAGACAAAAGGTGTGGGATTGTGGGGAACAGCTGGGCATTCATTGTGCAAGATGGTGGCGTGACCTCAGGTGCTGGGACTGCTCAGAGTGCTTCATAAACCTGAACTGGGATTTAAAAGGTGTGTGTGGGGATGGGGTGTTAATTCAGCAACTGCAAGTCCAGGGCCTGGAATCTAGATGCTCACACAATGCTATTAGAAACTGGTTTCTCCTGGTTCCTCAAGTGATCGATAGCTCTAGTTTTACTTCTATAGATATGGCAATAAAATAAATAATACCTCCTCTTTCTCAAAAGCCTCAAGGAAACTTATTGGATTATCTGGGTCACATTCCCATCTTAGTATGGTTGAAAGACCTGTGTGCACTGAGTGTAGAAAGACTAAACCTATGTCCTTCCCTGTGTAATAGCAGTTCTGAAAAGAAAGTGTGGGCTGTTTTCCCTGTTGGATATTGTACAGAAGGAAACTACATGCTATCACAGATAGAGCTTGAATGTGAGATGCAGACATTGCCCCCCTCACCGAGTCCTTTGCTAATGGTCTTGGTATAATCTACATTCACACTCTGTCCTCCCATGTATTCTTTACAGCAGCAGGAATCTTTTAAGGAGAGTTTGCCCTGGCCTGTGAGAGGGGGAGAGGTTAGTCAAAGGCTAGCCCGTCCACACTAGGCCTTAACAGCCATCTGTGATGTATCTGTCACCTCCAAGTGCCCAAAGTAGGACAGGCAACATTGGCCCAGCTTCATGCCACGTTCCTAGGAGGGTCCGGTCTGCCCCTGTCCTCACAGATACTTGTGTGTAACCACTGACTAGACCAGATAGTTCGGCTGTGCCTAACCCTGCCGAGTCCCCACAGCTCCAAAGTCTTCTGCCTTGCAAAGGGGAGGTAGACCATGGTGGCTGAGTGTCCATAGTTGCCATGGAGGGGTTGGCTGAGTGCATCCTTGGCCCCTCCCCAGGTTCCAATTCTGTCCATCCTTTGGTTTAGCTTTGAGGGCCAATTGATCATATGTGCCACCCTACAGAAAGATCACAGAAACCGCCTTCCCAGCCTTTCCTCTACAGAGCCAGGCACCCTCCTAGGCACCAGAAAAGGGTACCCACTCTGCTCCACAGAGGCTGTCTCTGAGAAGCGGGCCCTACAGTCTCCCAAGAGTAGAACTGGGGCTGTTTGCTACTCACTAACTTCTTCCCCGATTGAGTCCCAAAGTCCAGTCCCTCCTGACGTCCCTGTCCTGCTCCTTGTGAATATAACTGGCTGGGGAAATGCAGTGAGAATGGCCCTGTGTCTGTCCTCAACAGAAGCACAGCTGTCTCGGACCCATGCCTTCTCTCCGGAACTGTCTCAAAGGTCCTCCAGCTATTTGAAAGGGGAGGCAGGTTCTGCGGCAGCCAAGGCAGGCAGGCTGAGAGAGCTGCATTTGTGACTTCCCCACCCAGCCGTATGTATGTGCTGCCCCTGAAGCCTCTCAGCTATGACTCTGAGAAAGCAGTGCTAACAGAACCACTTTCACAGAAACACATTCACACAAGCTTCTTGCTTTGTTTCCAGTGAACTTCAGAGGTGGACGCTAGAATCTGGGAATAGCATGGGACACACAGCAAGACAGTCTTGTTCTGCGGTCACAGATGGGGACAGCATTTCAAGCCTCATGCAAGTTACTATAGCTGGGGAGGTCAGGTGGCAGCCCAGTCCTCCCCGGATCGGGACTCTCTGGGACAATGTACTGCCCATCAGTGTGTCCCCTAGGTATGGGGAAGAAAAAGTGGCCTTCTATCATGTAGATGCCAGCCTCACTTCTCAACAGAGCTGCCGAGAGAGCCCCAAATCACTCTCGGTCAGCCCCTTTCCATATACAGATGGAGTGTAGTGGGTATAAGGGAACATGCCACGGCTCTGCTGAGTGATGTTATTCTTCTCTTATCATCAGAGTGTTTAAATAAACCAACATGTGACACTAGTCTTCTACGTTAATTCAGATAATCATTCTCTGTTAAAATTAAACTGTGAGCTATCTAGGAATACTTTCTCTAAAGCCTGGGTCAATTAGATATGACCAGCTCTATGCCAAGACTCTGAGGACTGAAGATAAGATATGTACAACCATTATTAAGAGTGACACAAGTTATTATGAACACCATTAAGGATATTTTAATAATGAAGTTAGATGTGGTAATTTTATGATAAGGAATCTTCATGTTGCTATAAAATTATTATGCAATATCAGAAATTACAGAATTGATTTTTGACCAAATTGCATTTGTTTCTTAAGTGGAGAATCCCCCTAAATAAGGCAACTGAGATTCCACAAACAAAATAAAACATTTAAAATAATGGTAGTGACTCAATGCGCATGAGCTTACAACACTTTTCTGTGTCTAAGAAGAAACAGCAATTACAGATATTCCTTTCCCTTTTGGACAAAAGGGTCTGCAGGGCGCAATGCTCACGAACACTAACGTAGGAAGAGGTGGAGCACTCTGCTAAGGAGCATGGAGCACAAGCTGGAGAGGGCTGCTTTTGCTAGCTAGCACTTCTGAAGGAGCAGCAGCAGGCTCTCTAAGCAGTCTCTGTGAGTGATGATGTCACTGAGAGCTAAGTGAGGTGAAGTTCACGGGAGGACATCCCTGGCACACAGCACACGACGGAAGGTGGGCCATGTGAGCTGACTTATGCTTAGGGGCCACCCTGATTTCAGTATACACAGTGTAATCACCTTTAACCCTGAACCACAATCAATGAAAGAAACTTTGAAAGTATGTTCTCTGATGCCTTTAAAATATATAGACAAGGTTTATTACTGAAAGTGACCCCACACAGATAATTTATCAAAATGAGATTTTTTCCCCACTGTACCTTTGATAATACTTGATAATTCATTAAAAAGAAAAGGCACCCCCCCCAGAGTAGCTACTTCTTTTAGCTACTACTTGTTTTTGCTGAGTGTTCTCTGCTTTTCTGCATGTTCCACAATCTTTTCTTCCACATAGAGGCCCTTCCGCTTCCGCACGGCGTTCATGTACTTCCGAGCCTGGTTCTCGGAATCCGCCTTCTCCCCAAAGTGCAGGTACTCCTCCTCAGTGGTCGGCACCCAGAAGGGGTCGCTGGGGATGACCTTGTAAGAGAAGGTGACAGGGCGGGCTAGGTGAGGCAGATGTTAAATTTTATCAGTCTCTGGCTAATGAAACAAGTTCAGCCATGGACACCTAATCTTCCTAGGAACAGTAGCACATAAACAGGAGGAACCATGGCAGCTGTGACAAAATGGGACAGATTCCATGAACGAGGAACATCTGTCATTCTGACTTCTTAAGGAGTCATTTCACAAGACAAACAAGGAAAAAAATGGCTTCACCTTTAATGAAAATGAGAAAGTTATCCTGACTAAAATGTATTTAAGTATGTCTTCATTAATTTTGCCTTTGTCTTTAATAATAATCAACTTATGTAAACATGGTCTTGATTTTTGTTTCTATAGCCCATCATATAGCCCACCAAGGATCAGAAATCACTAAGAAGTTGTGGTGACCTCTGATCCTTCTGCCTCTATACCCTAAGTGCTGGGATTGCAGGTGTGTGCCGTCATGCTGCTTTATATGGTGGAAGGCTGAGTACAGGGCTTTGTTTGTGTTCTCTGATAGCTTCCCTTGGGGTCTCCTTTAGGGTCTTGGCTGCAATGATCCCATGCTGTGTGCTGAGGCCCAACATGTACGGAGTCTCTGCCCTCACCTTCACCACTCTCATGCCTGTGTGTGGACATCCTGAAGCTACCTTCATCAACATGTCAAAAAAAAAATCAAAACCATCCCTTTAACACAGGAGAGACAGAGTAAGAGAAGGCCAGTCTCCTACGGCTGTCCAGTTAGGAACTATCAAAAGGTCTCTAGACCACAGAGACGGGATTGCCATCAGGCTCGAGAGAACGGTGCTTCTTCCTCAAAGGTTCACAGAGGACCCGAGTGCCCAAAGCTCAGTTTTTCCATCTCAACAGTCAGAGGTGTATACCGCTTTCTAAATAACAGGAAGGAACCCAAGTGAGGGGGGTTGCCCCATCATCACACAGAGTTCACATAAGTTCACACACACACACACCCCTCTAAAGGGTTTGCTTTAGGGGCTCCATTTCATTTGAGTCCAGCAGGTGGGATCACCACACCCAACCTAACCTCTCGGAAGGAAGCTCTGTCGGTCGCTCGGTCGGTGGGTCTCACCTTCCTGAGCAGCCTCCCCGCCCAGGGTCACCTCAGACCAGGCGGTAGTCTGGAATCAGGCTGACATGCCTGCACAGCAGCCCTGGCTGAGAACAAGTTCTCTGTGTCTGTTATTAGCTTCTTCTTCCCCCTTTCATCCAGGCTAAAACTTAGAAAGAAATTATGAGATTGCTGACTTCAAAGGTTTCCTCGTGGAAAATGCCTATAATTTTATTTTCTCTATTTTCTGAAGCACTTTCTCTCAAAAGCCCTTGATTGTAAATTATATGGTATGCCAGAACACAAATGAAAAAAATCCTTGAAGTGAGAAGGCAGATCTCAACAACCATGCTATTTCTAAACCTAAATGTGTGTGTGTGTGTGTGTGTGTGTGTGTGTGTGTGTGTGTGTGTGTGTGTTGGTGGGGGGTGAGGGTGGGAGGTAAGGGGGGTACTAGATCAGTGACATCTAATTACGATGCAGTCTTAAAGACTTTGAAAGACTTGAAGCTTCTGGAAACAGGACCACAGCAGGTGGCAAGGGAAGAACAGAAGGAACACATTACAACCAGGACACAAGTTTTCTAGACAAAATTTTTCTCACACTAGTGCTTCTAAACATTACTAAGAGTGTAAGTTCAATTCAGACTCAAAAAAAAGAAAGAGAGAAAAAAAAGAAAGAAAACCTTCTAAGACACAGGGGATAGTAAAATCCCCCATGATTCCTCTGTAAGGACTCCTCCGTGTGCTGTCCATTTTCCTGTTTCTGTGGTGGCAGATGGGCACATGGCCACATGGGACTGGGGGTGCAGGGATACTTCTATAAGAGCTAGACATATCTTGAAAGTACTCTATCTCAACTATTTAACTTTTTGAAAGTAGCTAAAGAAAATACTTGGATGAGCTGTTAAGGCTATAAGCTAATAAAATTGTGTTTACTCCAACAGACAATGGGCAGCAGTTTGTGGACTCCTGACCTAGTCAAAGACTCCATTTCCCAGCTTCCTTAGGTAGGGCCTTAGGTTAGATGTGGTCGCATGATTGGTTTTGGGTGACAGGATATGGATGAAATAATATGAGCAAAATCAAATGTGTACTATCAGAGGAGGAGTGAGCCCTCTTCCTCAGCCTTAGCCCTATTGGCTAAGATGCAGCCATCAAGGAAAGATAGGATGAGCCTAGGCTGTCACTCTGAGCTATATGCCAGCTCTGTAAGACCTTCTCAGACTGGAAGGACAAATGCTCTCTGCCTGCATGGCCACTGTATTTTGGGATACCCTTGTTTCACTTGGTGTGTGTGTGTGTGTGTGTGTGTGTGTGTGTGTGTTTGTGCATGCGTGCGCACACATGCAAGGCTATGGAAGTGTACATGAAAACATCAGGAAGACACCTGGTGTTTAGATAGGCTGACTGACCACTGTCTTCTCTCCGTGCTGGGATTACAAGCATTTGCAGCCACATGTGCTTTTCCACACTGAAGCAGGGATCTGAGTTCACGTTCTTGTGTTTGCACAGCAGGTGTTTTTACCCCTGAGCCTTCTTCCCAGACCTATTCATAAGCCTTTAAAAAGGCTCAAAAAATCATTTTCAAAGAAAGGCTCTATACAATAATCTTTTTTGGGGGTGTAGGCCTGGTGATGTAAACATGTGACCTTATTAACTGAGGGGCAGGAGGGTTAGGAATTCAAGACTAGCTGTGCTGAAGAGCAAGTTCAAGGCCAACCTGAGAAACTTCCTCTCTATTTCCACAAGCTTTTTAAAACAAAAATAGAATCTATGTGAAATCAGTATGAGAGCTCTGAATGATTATTTCAAGCTCTGTTTATAGACAGTCCCAGGCATTTTAGATCAGAGACACTATAACCCAGTTTTCTGTGCCAGTGCTAACCAAGGCCACCCTTGTGAGATGGATGACTCTCACCTGTGATATCAGAATCCTGAGTTCTGAAAGCTGTTAGCAAGGGCAGCACCAATAAGGCCAGTGTTGCACCTTTCAAGGTCACCCCTCAGAAGGAGCCACCTCACTCAGTTATAAACAGCATTTAACGACCCTGCCATCATCACACACCTGGCCTACAGGACCCCAGGAACACTGCAGACTGTCCCTAATCTTAAGGCCCTGCCAAGTTGAATCTACTTGTAACTCTTACTGCTTTATATATATATAAACTGAGTGTCAAAACTAAACCCAAAACTGAAAAGCTAGAATTCTAGATAAATGGGAAATGATTGCAAGCTGAAAGCTAATGGTGACTTAAATGTTTGAGAACTGTCTTCTACACAATGAGACACCAAGTTGAAGGCCACCTGGCAAAAAGACAATGTAGGAAAACACCAACACAACATTTAGTATTCAACAGTCCAAAAGTCCAAGAGAAACGTCATAGAAAAGTCCCTGTCAAAATGCAGTCTGTGCTAAAGAACAGGATCTTGTGTTTTTTATGGAAAAGCAGACAGCCCAGGACTTTGGACTGGAAACTGCATTCATAGCAATCCAGGTGACAGGGATCGATGAATTAAAATCGTATGTGCCCTGTCCAAAGCCAGCTTCTCTAGTGTCACCATGCTTTACTCTGCTAGCTTATTTGATTATAAATCTCAGTTTTAAAAGGTTTTACTCAATTATTTTTTTCTTCATTAATCATCTAAATTTAAGCTATTTAAAAGATCTTAAAGAAAGCCATCAGGCTAGAGAAAGTGAGAGATGAAGATGGTAAAAAGAAAATATTCTTCTGAGTATGGAGGCCTGGGCCACAGAGCTTGAGGTGAGGTTTCAGCATGAATTATCTCAGAAGTGAAGTCTTTGCACGTTGTCCAAACGAGCTGCAGAGTTACTACCTGAAAGTAAGCCACGCTGACAAGAGCAATGCTTCCTTCCAAGTTACAAACCGCCATGGAAGACGTGAACTGGGGTTACTCAGGTTTCCTACAGACAAGAACAGCGACTTTTGTGTTTTTCTTGTAGTTTCCCTCTGCTGGCCTGTGCTGTCATCTCATCAGGCATCCTCTCTGCTGGAGAACTGCTGATGTTCCTTGAAGGACCTCTTCAGGAAGGCTTGCAGACCCCCCTCCCCACTCAGTATTCAGCCCCCTTGTCTTTCCCACACACAGGGTATCTCTAAGTGTCCCTTTGTGATTATAGAAGAACTTGCTGCTCACGTGACTCCACACACGTGGACAGGAAAGGGCTGGGATGAGCTATAATCCTCTTGGGGAAACCACAGAACCCCAATCTCCAGAATGAGACTACGAGGATAAACTGCAGAACCCCCTTTAGGAGCTCTCCCCATCCTCCTTTCCCCACAAAAGAAAAGAGCCCTTCTTTTAAAAAAGCTGCCATTTTTCTTTAACCCAGTATACATCTGCAGCAGCAAGAAAATGTATTAAATGTTCCGTCTCTTCAATTTTACATTACAAAAAGAATGTAAATATCAGCCAGCTTTCACCTGCCCTTGCCTGGGCCACCACTGCAGTGAAGGCCAGTTTCACTGACTGCCTGTGCTCAGCCTCAGGAGGGCGGGGCTGCATCTCACCTCCCAGTGGCTGAACACCAGCTGTGGGCTAGCCAGCCCACTGGTCCTCTTCCTGATTTCGTCTGCAAAGCCGAAGCTTTCCGCCACAGGTAGCACAGCCTTGATGATAAACATGTCTGTCCCTTCCTTCATCTCTTCCTGCAGCACACGACCCTCTCGTTTCGACAGCACAGCATAGACTCGGCCTGCAAACGAAACGCTTATGTTTATCAACTGATCATGGCCTGACCCAAAGCCTCAATGATCTACACACCCAGTAAGGGTACAGGAGTGGCTCGCACGTTCTCAATAACCCCGACTTACAAAATCATGAATATTTAACTGCTAATTAAATGGGCAAAAACAGAAAAAAAATGCATATAAAAGATAACAAGAGTGTCCCCCAATGACAGATCCCACAGCGAAAACCCACAGGAAAAACAACCTCTGAAATTATAAAGTTATCTTTGGGTATGAAATCCAATGAGACCAATGTTACTGGAATCTTGTAATATTAAAATGCATTGGCAATTTTTAAGATGATGACTGAAATGGTGATTAGGGACCATTGGAGTTCGGTAACCAAGTGCTTAGCAATGAAATTTTTTAACCAATCAAAAACCACATCTATGTAAACATTTGCTTGATAATATTTAAGTGGTGTTGAACATGGGCATTTTACTTCCCTGGAGACAGATCATGTTTGGAATCTTTAATATCTGGTAACAATTTCTACAGTCACTTAACAAGAGGCAGCTTCTTTTGCCTGACAGTTATAATCTGCCTTGAGGTCAGATTCTGCCTTAGACTCAAGAGGGATACCTCTGCCCTTGGGAGTGGCATCTTGCACAGATGTCTGTGGGTGCTCAGGGCATCCTTTCAACTAGTAAGCAGAATGTCTGAGGGAAACAGATCAATAAGCTAGCAGACATGCTCATTAGAACCCACCTTTCACCTGCAGCTGAAAAGGCCTTTTAGTTGCGGTGATCTGTGTGTGTGCAAGTAAGTGTACAGATACAGCTGGCAGAGGAAAGTCTACCCAGATGCCACACTGAGGTCTGACCTCAGTGCAAGGGGATATGTCTGGCGCAGCCACCTCTATCTACCTATCTTTGTCTCTTAACCCAGGAACTGAGGGCTCAGAGCAGCACCGCCTCACCCCTGCCTCTCTGCAGGTTCCCTCTGCTGCTGTGATTTGGAAGGGGCAATGGAGACAAATGGCAGAAAACTGTGCCACAAGGCCTGGGGAGTAAGCCGTGGAAGGCATCACCTCTCTACTTGTCTGATAACCCCACCTGCCATTTCTCTACCCAGGTTCTTCGAGCAGCTCTGGACTCTACTAAACCGATTCTTGGAGTTAGATGCTTATGTTCATGCTCCTAACCAGTATACTTCTCAATCTCGCTCTCAAGGCCTCTCTATGGCACTGGAGACCTCTGATGGGTATGCCTCTGCCAAGCCCTCCTTATGCACCTGGCTCCTGGGCTACCACTGTTCATATCTGTAATTCCTGAAGGTATAACCTTCCTGTGAGCACTGTGTGAAGTTTCATAGGCTTATAGAACCAATCCACATGTCGTTTGTGTGGTAAGCTAATCTTAGGAAAATTCCTAAGACTCCACCTATGCAAAGCCTCTCATCTGCCCCCACCCCAACTTTACAATGGCCACTGCACATTACTGTGGAGATGACTTCCTTCTAAACTCAAGTCCAAGTGCAAGATGCAAACCCATCTCTAGGGACAGCCCCTGCTTTGTCATTAGCACTGGGAATGTCAGCTACAGAACCTACCTCAGGGCAGTCAGCTGGAGGGAAATGTGAGGGTCAGCAAGCTTTACCTGAGGAGTTTGGTAAATTCAGCATGTACTTTCCAAACCTTGCTTGCTCCTAGGCAGCCTTGTCTATCTTTGACAGCAAGCCAAGTCTAAAATCCGAAGATCTCCTCAAGTTCTTAGCTACTGCCCTAGATTTATCATACGCGACACACATGATCCCTCTTCTGTAAGCCAGCTTTTAGTCACCTGAAGACAGCTTTCTGGTCTAGGGTCCCATGACAAGCCATGAATTTCCTGTTATATCCCAGCTGCCTCCCTTCCTGAGCCAATATGGCTTATTTACCTGTCTCTCTCATGTATTTCAAGAACAGTCTGTAAATGCTGAGAAAATGAGAACTATTACTTTTATGGAATGATTACTTAATTTAATTAAATAATTCTGCTCATAGCTTCTCCCCCCCACATCCCTTACCAAAATATCCAGTACACATGAACTAATCATCTTTGTCTTATTCTAATAAAAACATTTTATTCATTAGTGTGTCTGTGCCTCAGCACTGACATGGTGATAAGGGGACAACTCTGGGGAGCAGGCCCTCACCTTCTGCCTTGTTTAAGACAGGGCCACTTGTTTTTCCGCGGTGTACACCAGGCTAGCTGGCCCACGAGCTTCTTGGGGTTCTAATGTCTCCATCTGCACTCCCTTATAAGAGTGCTGGGATTACAGATGCTTACAACACACATCTGCCTTTTGCATTGGTTCTAGGGATTGGAATTCAGGTCCTTCGCCTTGTGGGGCAAACCCTGAGCTATCTTCTTAGCCCCACATTCTTAGAAAAAAAATAAGGCAACCTATGAAAATGAATAGTAAGCATTAGGTGGAAGAAAGAGCAGGGAAACTGGGGCAAATGAGCCATGAAAAGGGCTAATGAGGATACGCTGTTGGCTGCTGCTGCTCAGGCTGGCACTTCTCCTCCTCCAGGGGCCATACCAACAGCTGGGATCAATACTTGTAATTGAAACTGAATATAATTAATCATGTACTTTTGAGACATTCAATTTTACCTTTACTAGAACTGCATCCTAACACTGAGGCACAGTAAAGGCTCATCAAAGAAAGGAAAACACTGTAATAAAACTTACCACAGTCATTGGACTCCTGGGACAAGTGTGCCCAAAGCAGAAGCCTTTAGACACTTCTAACCCCGCTACTGTGTCACTGGGAAATCAACAAGGGTTTCTGGCCCAGGCTGCTAACTATCACTTTGCTATTCTTCACTGGGACGGGGCACCAAACCAGTCAGTCCCTCCTTTGTATATGTATATTCCGAGCCCATATTCTATAGACCGCACCACAAGAAAGTTCTCCAGGATAAGCAAAGTACCACCAACAAATCAGCTGGAAGGGTTTTCACCATGACTACACCATGTAGTCAGGCTTCAGCTTGTACCTGGCCTGGTAGTTAACAGGACTTCAGTTCCTGTGAATAGAGCACAAAATTGTGCACTTTCCCAGCCCAAATGAACTGCTCCTGGCTCAGCATATGTCGGAGGACTTCCGCCCAGAGCCACAGCTCCTAGAATATGTCACCCTAGTCCAACCCTATCAACAATGTTTTCAGATTCAAGGACACTCTCCAACAACTTGTACTGTCTGATTCTGTAAGTTAAACTTTCCTTCCATGCCAGCTCCATGGAACAATGTCTTTGCAGGATTACAGATTAATAAGCATTTCCACCTAACGTAACAACTAAGATTAATCTACAGTTTCTAAGATGGGAGGCAAAGAAAGGTTTGTTGTTTTTCCGAATACAGAAAAAAAGTAATTCACAGCATATTTTCTCCTATAATAAACAAAGATGAAACAATGAGTTTCCAAATGGGAGCTGATAGGTCATTAAATTATAGCACATCAAGTTCCTAAGAATTACTCAGAGGTAAAAATAAAAATTATAAATAAGTGGCCAAAGAGAGGTATGCTTTAAAAAGAACATACTGAAGTAAAAATACTAAATTACTTAACCATAAGGTCACACCTTTGCACAGCGTTCAAGGAAAGTGATGGCAGCAAATAAATGAACAAATAAAATGAAAAACAAAAGGCTGATTTCCAAGGAAAAATTGCTCTCTTTCCTCTCATGATTTCTGTAATTGCTGGTAACATATGTGGACATGTATTCAGCACACACACAGACATATAGACACTGAGGGTATTTTGTCTTACAAACAAGGTCACATAAAGCTTTCTTTTGTCATTGAGCTACCAGCATGTGAAACCAAGCAAGTGCAGCTAACAGGATGGATGTGATTAGGCTGAGCTGAAGCAAGCTGCAGATACACTGGACGTGTGGGCTACTTGCTACTAAGTAAGTTCAGCTACAGGGTTAGAGAAGTTGTCCCAGCAGGCTGACACAGCCCCAGAAGGTCTTTAGTGACTTTCCATGCATTGCTCTGTGTCTGTACTATCATTTCAACTGCCTAGAGATGCAGAAGGCACAATCAAATCCAGAGGTAGTAGGAAACTGGCAGAGTAACATTCTCTAAGAGAACTAGCTAAAGACCCCAATTCAATGGGATGGTTAACACGGTGTCAGTTAGAAGGGGTTTAACTGGCACAGTGCCTGGGCTCAGTGCCTGAGGGAGCACTGAACAATTCCTAAATATGATTAGGAATGAGCATGAGCTCAGTTGTGCTCCTGTGTGCTATGGCACGAGATGCTGGTCAAGCCTGGAACTTTGCAGTCCAGCTAGGCCCATTTCAATATCCTATCACTTTCAAAAGACCCACCCTGCTTCCCATTCCACCAATCTTAACTTCTCATAACGTCACTGGAAAACCAGTACACTACACAGCCGGATGTTACTCTATTCACTTAATATTATTAAACTTCATCCCCTTAACTCCTCTGTCAAGGCAAGAATCATGTTTGATTTAAGGATTCACACAGCAGCTCAACAAGACCTTGTTGAAAATGATGAGATGCTGGTCAAGCATACATACAAAGGGTTTCAAATAAAAAGGAAAAAAAAAAAAGGCTTTACAAGCACAAAAGGAGCCAGGATGTTTCTAGCTTGTTCAAGTGCATATGCTCTAACAATGCCAACGCTGACTCCTAAGTGTCATTCAGGCCAATAATCATAGCTGTGATTAAAATTCTAGAATTGCTGGGACAGAAAAGTATAGCAGAGGATAATCCCAGAGAGTAGCAGGTCTGAGGACAGACAGACAGACAATTGATTGGTCATATGACAAAGTAAACATCATTTATGATGGTCAAACAAGCCCATTAAAGGGAATCTTCATGGGTAAACAACAAGAATAATAAAGCCATCAATACCTTTAAAAAGTGTTTTTTAAAATATAGTCCTTTTTCTCCCCCAAGATAAAATAATTTGGATATGAGTAATTTCCTATAAAGTTTCCCATTTTGATCACATGTAATTCTACTCATGTAAAGAATAGGTTTTAATAATCTGTACAGGAAGAATTAAAAAGTGAAAAACTGGGGCTGGAGAGATGACTAAGAGGTTGAAGGGCACTGACAGCTCTTCCAGAGGCCCTGAGTTCAATTCCTAGCACCTACATGGCAGCTTACAACTGCCTGTAACTCCAAGATATGATACCCTCACACAGACATACATGCACACAGAATACAACACATGCAGGCAATGCAATAAAATAAAAATAATAAATTATAAAAAGAAAAAATGGTTTAGAAAAAGAAGTAACAAACCAAGGAAACTCATCTCGCTAAATAAAAAATGACCTAAAATCACTTTGTGTTGATTCTTAGAGAACTGAAGTGAACAGTCAACAAAGTCTGAAGTCATCTTGGAAGATTCCCAGATACCCTGGCAAGAAGTAAAAAGGTTTTAGAAACAGAGTAAGCTTCTCTGTTTCTTTTTCCAATTGAAGTTGTGGAGTTTGGAAGAAAAGGAAAAGGGAAAAAACCCAACAGAAAGCATGTCAACAGGTATGTTGATGGACCCTGAACTCTTGGCTGTCCATTCTAAAGAGCACCTCAAATGCCAGGAGAAAACAGGCCTCAGGGGAGATGCTCCAGAAACTAGACTTCAAAGCGGTTCAGAAAGGGTAACAGAGTCCAGAAAGATTCCTGGTGGTGGGGGTGGAAGCATGCTGGTCTTGGAGAGCCATGTCTATTTGAAGTTCTGGCAGACTGGGACTTGAGTGCGCTGACAGAGGAAAGCCGCCCTTACTCCAAAGGAAGAAGGGTGCAAATGGCTGCAGACAGGCACCTCCTGGCTCTGTGTATGGCAGCCAGCTAAGGTGTGCCAATGTAAAGATAACAGAAAAGGATGTCAGGTGGTGCCTTGAAGTATTATCCTAGGGAGGACGGTCACACACAGGGGTCAGGCATGGTTTTAGGTGACCAGTTTGCTGGAAATTTCAACCGGGTAAAGGACATCTGTTTCTGGTTTCCATGTTATGCTGTAACCTGCCTTTTCAGGAAGCCAAGGACAAAAGCCAAGAACGGTAAGTAGAACTGATGGTGATTTGGACAGCAAAGGTTCTGTTACCCTGAGAGTTGGAGTCACAAGTAAGAACTTACAGATTATGACTTTAGAAAGACTATTTCCAACATGTAAAGCGAAAAGAAAAAACAAGACCAAAAATCAACAAGGCAAAGGACAACAGATCTCCAAGAAAGTGAGAAAGAAAAATCAATTATGAATGATCTCTCTGAAAAGAAGAGGCGAGAGCCTGCATCTACCTTCTAAGTAGGAGTATATGCACAGTGGGTGGAGGGAACTGACTAAAGACATCAGCAGTGTGTCCAGCACACCTACAATCAGTTGAACCCATTAAAATCAAAGTGCCAACCCATCACTGAGGGGCCTTCTCACTGCTCCCAAACAAGGAATGTGTCCACAGCCTGGGAAGAGCTGGCATGAGGCCATGGGGACAGCAAGAAAGCTCTCATCCTCTACCCCTGCATGACCCTACTCTCACAGAGACAGGTGAGCAAAGAGCTTTCTTCTCCTCAGACAACTGGCAAGCTGGTAACCAGGGCAGGGCTGACACAAAGGACCATGGCCTCATCAAAACACCGGCTTCACTCTTACTGACTTACACATGAAAAAAAAAGGAAAAGGAATCCGTATGTTGAGTTGAAATGTTTTGGCCATTTTTCTCCTATACAAAGTTGTTTTGCCATGTAACAAGAAAATTATATAGACTCAGATTATTGACACACAAATAAAAGAGGTAGTGAGACTACCTAAGTTTTGTATAGTCTAGGCAATCACCACGGCATGGATCCTGATTCGGGGGAAACAGCAGGAAAAAATGTCTTTGAAAACAAAAGCAAGGCCGCTAAGACTCAATCTCTAAACGTCATGCTCATCCACAACAGAGGAAGCAGTAGTTGTCTCGTAGGTGATGGGCTCAGATATGGCTGCTTTATTTAGGAAGGATGTTGACCAAGGGAAATGTGTTCAAAGGACCACTGGAACGGTGAAAGGGCAGGAAACCTAGGAACAGTTGAAGGATCTAGTGTCTCCTGAGTAGAAAACTTAGGAGAAAACTCGTGTTCTCAAACACGAAATTACTGCTATAAAGCCGAGGTGGTACACACATGGCTGAACTGAGTAGGGGACGGACTTTATGCTCAATAAAGAAGGCACTGTCTAGTCATGGGAATAGTTGAGCTGCCCACAGCCACAAGCTTAGGAATAGATGGGAGTGCAAACTGCCAAAGTCTTATCCTGTAGATGAGTCAAGGATTTGAAGGAATCACCATCTCTTGATTTCAGATCCATCTGTCTCTTAAGAAAGTGCTTAAGGGAAATGCAGACTAACATCTGGGAACAGACTAGTTAGGTGACAGGCTGTACGAGGAGCTGGTGGGTATGCTACATTTAGAAAGAGTGCAGGAACGCAGTGTGCAGGCCTCCATCACAAGGCACACTGCTGTACAGTAGCCTCTGTGACTAAATCTGCCTAACTTCTGTAGTTACACTGTTTTGAAATGCTGTCACAGATAGTCAGCCTGTCTCAGAGAACTGTATTACGACACAAGCCTAAATTTCTTCTGAAACAAACCAACCAACCAACATCAGATTCTTCTTTTGGGAACTAACCAGTATAGCAAACTTACTTAAAAAATAATTAACTGTGCACTGACTGAACCTTCCGGCCAGAGGAAGGACAATGCATTCTCTAGTTAACTTACAGCCTCTATACTCTCTTCTGCTGACAGATCTAAGACTCCTACAGAAAAAAAGACATCTACTCTGTCCAGGATACTTTAAGGAACATTGTTTGTGTTCACACTTGAATTTTTGCAACCTACAAACACTTTCCTTGTGTTCCCCCCCCCCCCCGCCATAGAAGAAAATAAGCCCAGTGAAATAGTATTGAACAAACACATCGAACCCAACTTCCATGCCTCCTGAGCTCCCAAAACTGCTTCCTCTAAAGAGAAGGGGTCCAGAAGGAGATCTAATATAACCTCTGCAGTTAAAAGGCTTTAGAAAGCCCAAATGATTCTTCTTCAGGGCTGAGAATTCACAATATCCCCTTTGTGCTATGTGTACAAGAAGGTGGCTTTTTCTTAGCATGTAAGAATGGCCTGGTTATCAGGCTGAAATGCTTATTCACCCAGGACAAAGGTGCTGTAATGGATGTGAACGGGGCGGCCAAATTGGGGTTATACACTTATTGGGCAGATCTTTCACTATAAAACTTGCTAAGAAAGAAAGTACAAAAACTATTTCATTCATAATAGCTTTTAAAAAGTCTAAGAACAAGAAAAATTTTAAGATGCCAACACAAGAAACTTAAGACACCAGATGGTAGAGAGCCCTTCCATGCTCCTAAACTGGTAGAAGTAATACTGTGAGGAAGGGTATGTACCCAAAGTAGTCTACAGATTTAATGTATGCTCATCCAGATTCCAACGACATTCTTTACAGAGTTAGATAAAACAATCCTGAAATGTGTATGGAAATACAAAAGACCACAGATTGCCAAAATAGCCTATTTGTGAACACAACTAGGGGTTATCACATTACAATTCTCCAACTACACTACAGAGCCACAGTGACAAACAAGCATAGTACCTGACAGAGGAACATGTATGTAGACCAATGGGACATAATAATAAGTCTTGGAAAACTCAGATCCCTGTCTAAAGAGGAGTCAGAGGTGAGCAGATTCCAGCTCCTGGGCGGCCCATCCTGAGAATTCCTCTCCGGGATCGGGGTCACGCCCAAGGGTCTGATATCAGACTCTTGTCAGCAGATAGGCCCTAGGCTTTAGCTGTGAGGGGCCTCCTCCAGCAACCCCTAAAAGAAGGGACCTCACATGGCTGGGCCCTGCCTCTAGGGCAAACTGCATCATCAGACAAGACCTGAAGACTCTGAAACTTAGAACTCTGTCCAGAGCAGAGTCAGAGGTAAGCAGACCCCTTGCTCAGAGCAGACAGGAGACACAAGGCCTATAGCCACAACTGACTAGGAGCTAACTAATTGTGAACCACTGAACCATGGGCAGATGCCAGTGCAAAAATACATATAGCAATATGAAGAACAACAAGGCAACACCAGAAGAAACTGGTGGTTCTACAACTAAAAGACCTGAACAGAGCAATGAAGAGGAAACAGAAGGAAATAACAGGAAAACACCTTTATGAAGATTATTGAAGCCTTCAAGGAAGATATAAAAAAATCCTTTAATGAAATAGAAGAAAATACAAACAAAAAAATGGAAGAGATGAAAAAATCCTTGAAAAAAACCTAAGAAAAGGAAAACCAAAAAAATTAAAGAAACATTCCAGAAACTAAAAATTGAAATACAAACAATAAAAAGGCACAAAATGAGGCAAAGGTGGAAATAGAAAATCTGGAGAAAAGAGCTGGAACTACAGATACAAAATAACCAACAGAACCCAAGAGATGGAAAAAAGAATCTCTGGAGTGGAAGACTCAATAGCAGAAATAGATACGTTAGTCAAAGAAAACACGAAAAGCAAAAAAGCCATAACACAAAATGTTCAGGAAGTCTAGGACACAATGAAAAGACCTAACCTGAGAATAATAGGAATAGAAGAAGGAGAAGAATACCAGCTCAAAGGCACAGATAATGTATTCAATAAAATCATAGAAGAAAACTTTCTTAACTCAAAGAAGGAAATGCCTATAAAGATACAAGAAGCTTACAGAACACCAAATAGATTTGACCCCCCCAAAAAAGTCCGCGCATTACATAATAATCAAGCCACAAAACATACAGAACAAAGAAAAAATTTTAAGAGATGCAGAAAAGGGCCAGCTTACCTATAAAGGCAGACCCATCAGAATAACACCTGACTATTCAATAGAAACAATGAAAGCAAGATGGTCTTGGCCAGAAGTTACATAGACACTAAAAAAGCATGACTGCTAACCTAGACTACTATACCCAGCAAAATTATCAATCACCATAGATGGAGTAAACAAGATATTCCATGACAAAGTCAGACTGAAACAATACCTATCTACAAATCTAGCCCTTCAGAAAGCATTAGAGGGAAAACTCCAATCTAAGGTTCCCAGATACACCCATGAAACCATAACATTCAATAATCCCACAGAAGAAAAGCCCAGAGAAAGAAATTACAGACAAGCTACCACCAAAAGTAACAGGAAATATCAATCAGTGGTCACTAATATCCCTTAATATCAATAGACTCAATTCACCTATAAAAAGATACACACTAACATGATAAATACTACAACAGAAGTCATCCTTCTGCTATATACATGAAACACACCTCAAACTTAAAGAAAGACACAGGCTCAGAGTAAAGGGTTGGGAAAAGATTTTCCAATGAAATGGCCCTAAGAAATAAGCTGCTGTTGCCATCCTAATATCTAACAAAGTAGACATCAAACTAAAAATCAATTAAAAGAGACCAGGATGGACATTACTTGTTCATCTCAGGAAAAATTGGTCAAGATGAGATATCAATCCTGAATATTTATGCCCCCAATATACAGGCCCCTATCTATGTAAAAACAAACAAACAAACAAACAAAAAAAAAAAACCAGTACTAAAGCTCAAATCCCACATCAATTCTCACACCCTAATAGTAAGAGACTTCAGTACCCCATGTTCACCCTTAGATAGGTCAAGCAGACAGAGACTCAACAGAGAAATAAGGAGTCTAACAGAAGTTATGATGCAAATGGATTTAATAGATATTTACAGAAGCTTCCACCAAAACACAAAGAACATACATATTTCTCAGTACCACATGGAAATTTCTCTAACATTGACCACATAATTGGTCATAAAGCAAATATCAATAGATACAAAAAAATGGAAATAATCCCTTGTATCATATCAGACCACTAGGCCCTAAAGTTAGAGTTCAACAACATCAAAAATCACAGAAAACCTACCAACTCATGGAAACTAAACATTACTCAACTGAACAACCTCTGGGTCAAGGAAGAAATTAATAAAGAAATCAAAGTCTTCCTAGAATTTAATGAAAATGAATCCACAATGTACCCAAACTTGTGGGACACAATGAAAGCAGTCTTAGGAGGAAAATTCATAGCAGCACTAGATGCCTATATGAAAAACCTAGAGAAATTCACCACTAGAGAATTAACAGCACAGGTGAAAGCCTTAGAACAATTAGAAGCAAACTCAACAAGGAGGAGTAGACAGCAGGAAATAAACTTAGAGCTAAACTCAATACAATTGAAACAAAAAGAACAATACAAAGAATCAATGAATCCAAGAGTTGGTTCTTTGAGAAAGTCAACAAGATAGATAAACTCTTATGCAAACTAACCAAAAAGCAGAGAGAGAGTATCCAAATCAAAAAAGTCAGAAACAAAATGGGGGGCATAACAACAGACCCCCAGGAAATCTAGAAAATTATCAGGTCATACTTTGAAAATCTATACTCCACAAAAATGGAAAACCTAGAAGACATGGACAGCTTTTTGGACAGATACCATTTACCAAAATTAAATCAAGATCAGATTAAATACCTAAACAGACCTATAACCCTAGAGGAAATTGAAGCTGTCATTAAAAACCTCCCAAGCAGGGGAAGAGACCTTGAATAAGGATATATAGGGATGGAAAAAAAAAATTCAGAGGGAAAGCTGAACACAAAGAAAATATATGTGTAGCAATCTTATTTGTATTTCCACCCTTGATAAGCCATGCTTATGATTCTTATCCTCTGTATAGTTATTGTTAACTCTTCCACATTTTAAATTCTTTTTACTGTTTTTTTTGATAAATACAAAATAAAGAAGAAAAAAAAAAAAGAATCACATTCACCAACTTAAAAAAATAAAAAAAAATAAAAACCTCCCAAGTAAAAAAAACCCGGGTCCAGATGGTTTCAGTGCAAAATTCTACCTGACATTCAAAGAGAGCTATTACCAATACTCCTCAAACTGTTTCACACAGTAGAAACTGAAGGAATATTGCCAAACTCCTTTTATGAGGCCACAATCACCCTAATACCCAAGCCACTCAAAGACGCAACAAAGAAGGAAAATTACAGACCAATTTTCCTCGTGAATACTGATGCTAAAATTCTCAACAAAATTCTGGCAAACCGTATACAACAACATATAAAAAATATCATCCACCATGACCAAGTAGGCTTCATCTCAGAAATGAAGGAACGTTCAACATACAAAAAACCATAAATGTCATCCATCATATAAACAAACTGAAGAAAAAACCCACATCATCATATCCTTAGATAGTGAAAAAGCCTTTGACAAAATCCAACATTCTTTTATGATGAAAGTCCTGGAGAGATCAGGAATATAGGGAAAATATGTAAATATAATAAAGGCGATTTACAAGAAGCCGACAGCCAACATCAAACTTAAAGGAGAAAAACTCAAAACAATCCCACTAAAATCAGGACCTAAACAAGGATGTCCTCTCTCCCCTTATCTACTCAATATAGTTCTCGAAGTTTTAGCTAAAGCAATAAGAGAACTTTGAAAAGAGATTAAGGGGATACAAATTGGAAAAGAAGAAGTGAAACTATCTCTATTTGCAGATGATATGATTGTATACATTAGTTATCCACAAAATTCTACCAGGGAACTTCTACAGCTGATAAACAACTTCAGCAATGTAGCAGGATACAAAATTAGCTCAAAGAAATCAGTAGCCCTCCTATACACAAAAGATAAAAGGGCTGGAAAAGAAATAAGGGAAACATCACCCTTTATAATAGCTGCAGATAGCACTAAATACCCTGGAGTAACTATAACCAAAGAAGTAACAGACCTATTTGACATAAACTTTACATCACTGAAGAAGGAAATTGAAGAGGAGATCAGAAAATGGAAAGATCTCCCATCCCATGTTCCTGGGTAGTAATAGTAACATAGGAAAAAAATGGTAATTCTACCAAAAGCAAATCTACAGATTCAATGCACTTCCCATCAAAATCCCAACACAATTGTTTTTACAGACATTGAAAGAACAATACTCAATTTCATTTGGAAAACAAGAAAGCCAGAATTGCCAAAGCAATTTTGCTCAACAAAAGAACCTCAGGAGGCATCACTATCCCCAACTTCTAGCTATACTACAGAGCTACAGTAATAAAAACAGCCTGGTACTGGCATAAAAACAGACTTTTGGATCAATGGAATTGAATGGAAGATCTCGACATTAACCCAAAAACCTATGAACACCTGATCTTTGACAAAGAGGCCCAAAATAATCAATGGAAAAAAGATAGTATCTTTAACGAATGGTATTGGCATAGCTGGATGGTAGTATATAGAAAAATGCAAACAGAGCCAAGCCTATTTCCCTGTACAAAACTGAAATCCAAGTGGATCAAAGACCTCAACATAAACCCAGTCACACTGAACTTGATAGAAAAGAAAGTGGGAAATACCCTGCAACGAATTGGCACAGGTGACCTCTTCCTAAATGTAACACCTGTAGCACAGACACTAATAACAACAATCAGTAAGTGGGACCTCCTGAAACTGAGAAGCTTCTGTAAAGCCAAGGACACAGTCATAAGACAAAACAACAGCCAACTGAATGGGAAAAGATTTTCACCAACTCTACAAATGACAGAGGATTGATCTCTACAATATATAGAGAACTCAAGAAACTAGAGCCCAAAACCTTGAATAACCCAATCAAAAAATGGGGTTCTGAACTAAAAAGGGAATTCTCAGCAGAACAATTACCAATGGCTCAAAGGCACTTGAAAAAGTGGCCAACATCTTTAGCCATCAGAGAAATGCAAATCAAAACAACTTTTGAGACATCACCTGACACCTGTCAGATTGGCTAAGATAAAAGACACAGATGACATCCTATGCTGGAGAGGTTGCAGAGCAAGGAGAACATTCCTCCATTGTTGGTGGGAGTGTCAAGCTTGTTCAGCCACTCTGCAATGCAGTATGGTGGTTTCTCAGAAAACTGGGAATCAACCTCCCTAAGGATCCAGCAATACTACTATTGGGCATATACCCAAAGTATGCACATCCTCATTCCAAAGGCATTAGCTCAACTCATAGCAGTATTCGCAAGAACCTGCAAACAACCTAGATGCCCCTCAGCTAAAGAATGGATTAACAAACTATGGTACATCTACACAATGGAGTAATACTCGGCTGTAAGAAACAATGATATCTTAAAATTTGTAGGCAAATGAATGGATTTGGAGAATATCCTCCCGAGCGAGGTATCACAAATCCAGAAAGATAAGCAGGGTATGTACTCACTCATTAGTGGATGTTAAACAAAAAGCAAAGCATGCCCAAGCTGCAAACCACAACCACTGAACAGCTTGGGATCTGAAACACCTTGGCCCTGCACCTTGGAGCCCATTTCCTCCAGAGAAACACCTGACCTAGTCTTGATGTGGGTAGGAGTGAGGAAAATGGATCTGCCAGGAGTGGATGTTAAACTAAGCCATCTTGGGATCTCCCGCCCTTGCTGGGGAGGAGATAAGGAGATGGGGAGAAGAGAGAGTGACTGGGAGGGGCGGGAGGGGAAAGGGAGTTTGAACAAGGGGATACACAGATAAAAAATATGACTTTATTCATAATAATAATAAAAAATAATAAGTCTCAGAGATAAGCTCAACATAGGTAAGGACATCCAATTTTGGACAAAGGCATCAAAACCATGAAGCGGTAAAAAGACAGCTTACTCAAGAAGTGGTGCTGGCAGAAATGGATGTCCAACTGTAGAAGGGGAAATTAGATCCCCTGCCCTGCACACACACAGATGAATCAATTCACACTTTATCAAAGATCTTAAGACATATATAAAAAGATACATTTGCTGCAAAAGAAAAGACCTTTAGTAGTAATGTATTTCCCCTCTCAAGATGTCAGTATATAAGGTTTCTGATTTTCAAAAAACTTAATTTGTTAGTAAATCTTATACCTATCAGAATGGCTAGGATCAAAAATACAAATGACAGCTTATGCTAGCGAGGATGCGGAGCAAGTGGACCACTCCTCCATTGCTGGTGGGAGTGCAAAGTTGCACAGCTAGTTTTGAAATTAATATGGTGGCTTTTTAGAAAACTAAAAGTAGACTGGGAATCAGTCTACTTCAAAATTCATGTATGCTCCTCTTGATCACATACCAAAGGATGCTCAACCATGCCACCAGGACATGCTCAACTATGTTCACAGCAGCTTGGTTTTTAATAGCCAAGTTGGAAACAACCTAGATGCCCCTCAACCAAATAATGGATAAAGAAATTGTGGTACATATGCACAAGGGAATATACTCATCCATTAAAAACAATGACATCAGGAAATTTGAATGCAAATGGATGGAACTAGAAAAAAATCATCCTGAGTTAACCCAGACCCAGAAAGAAAAATATGATATGTACTCACTTATAAGTAAATATTAGCTGCAAAGTAAAAGATAACCATGCTACAATCCATATACCCAGAGAGAGGCTAGGTAATAAGGAGAGCCCAAGAGGAGAGGGGAGATGTATTAATGTCCCTGGGAAGGGACAATAGAAGAGAGCTTCCTGGGTAGACTGGGGGTAGGTGGGAATGAGAACTTGAGGGATCATTTTGGGGGTGGATGGAGGGGGAGAGTAGTGGAAGAGATGACTAGAAAGTGGGGGGGCATTTCGAGGTCAGGTAGAAACCTGACATAAGAAAAACTCCCATGAATCTTCAAGGATGACCACAGCTAAGACTCTGAGCAATAGTGGATATGCAGCATGAACTGGCCATCTCCTGTGATCAGATTGGTGACTCTCTCGATTGTCATCAGAGAGCCTTCATCTGTAACTTAGGGAAACAGATGCAGAGACCCATTACCAAACATAAGGCCAAGTTCAGAGAATCCTGCTGAAGAGAGGGAGGAAGGATTGTAGGAGCCAAAAGGGTCAAGAACATCACAAGGAAACCCACAGAAACAACTAAACTGTATCATAAAAACTAGAGTCTGTACCCCAAACCAGGAGACCTGCACGGGACTGATCTAGGCCCTCTACACATATGTGACAGTTGTGTAGCATGGTCTACTTATATGACTCCAACAACGGGAGCAGGGGCTGTCCCTAATGCTCTGCCTGACTCTTAGGACCCCATTCCTCATACTGAATTGCCTTGCCCAGCCTTAATACAAGGGGAAGTGTTTAGTTTTACTGCAAGTTGATATGCCATGTTTTGGTAGTACTCCTGGGAGGCTTGTCTCTTTCTGAACAAAGAAACAGAGAAAGAGTAGATTGAGGGAGGGGCAGATGGGAGGTGGGAGAGGCAATGGGAGGAGAGGGGGCTATAAAACAAATAAATAAATAAAATAAAATAAATAAGTAGGTTTAAGATACAGACTTTGTATTACTAAGGGCACCTTTTCTATCTATCTTTATCCTTTCCTCCTTACCAAGGACATCACTGGTGGCCATGATGTCACATGTGTACATAGCTGCCATCAGGCGTTGAGGCTTCACCTGCAGAGCATAGCGACATGCTTCTTTCATGGTGGCAATTAGCTGTCCTGAGAAGGGTCCATAGCAGTCAGCCGCTGGAGATTCTCCTTTTGCAGATGTCTCTTCAAAGGGCTTGGAGCAGCCATCCTGTTGCTCCTGGTTTCCATCTCCCCCGTGACAGGCTTTATCTCCCTCCTGTCCGTCTCCTACCAGAATACATCCTTCTTGGTTCTGTTTATCACTTGCTCCTTGTTCTGAACATTTATTTAGTTCCCACTTTTCTAGAACAAAACAGACACCCATGAGGGGCTCCTCACACATGGGGCCAGAGAGAGTTGCTAGCTGGAAGCCACTCACAATGCTATTGCCAAAGTCTCGGAATCTACTGGCTTCTTTTGCTTCTCTACTGGCTGGGCTGGGCCACACTGAGTTCTGGAAATCTTCACTTCTACTGACAAGTATGTTGGGCCCACATTTTCTTGGGCCAAATGACCAGATTTGGTCAACCGTGTTCCTCCATTTTCTCCCTGTGAGGTATTGCTCTAGTTTTCCTTTGAATTCCCCAATTTTCTCTTGAGTCTTCTGATGAATCGCCTGGGTATCTCTGCCCTCATTCAAGGAGGATGTCAAAAGTTCCATGGAACGAATCAAGTCACTGTTTTCTTCTAGAATTTGAGTGACCTCTTCCGGAAGAGGTATGGCCCGAACACTCAGAGTGGCCAGCTTATTGGGTGTTGTTATGGTGATCAGCCCATCAGAGTCAACGTGGATTCCCTCTGGGATTTTGCTTTGTTCTTCTTTTGTTTGGTGTATGACAGCAACTTTTTGCTGTCTGCCTATTTCTTCATTGACCATGTCAACTTTGGGAGGTTTTGTGATTGTTTCTCTGAATGGAATAATGGGTTCAGATACACTGATGTGAATCTTTGCAAATCTATGAAATCAAGAGAAATGATAGATGGTTAGAATCAAAGTCTTGCATTACACATGGAAAAACACAGAAACATAAAAATCATTTTCTATGAGAGGCCTGTAATTTACATTCTATTTCAATTCACAAAGTGCTTCATTTCAGATTGAGGGACAATCTCTGATGGGAATGTCCCTCTGGGGAGCTCTTTGCTTGTGCTAGAGCATCACTGCTTTGTTCATTCTCAAGAAAAAAAAAAACCGTCTATTTAGGTAAGATCATTCTGAGCGGAAAATAAATATTGCAATAGGATCTGACACATGACTTCTTTAAAATCAGATTCTCCAGACCAGAGTCCGGAGAAGAAGAGACAGTGATTATGCTCTGGAGAGACAGCCAGCAACTGGTGAAGTTGGAGTCAAGCTGCACAAACCATTCCGAATAGACAGGGGGGCTCACAAGAAGTCTGAATGGTACAGGAGTTTGTCTAGACTAGCATGTCATCATGAACTTTTGGTGGGGACAGGAAGCTTTATCACCTCTGTGATGACTGTGTACTGGAAACATGGTAGTACAACAGAAGAAAAAGATGTTTAGTTTTTCTTAAATGTATATAGCCACACTATGGATGAGCAATGGAAATGTGACTAGTATGGCAGCTGAGGAACTGAATCTTCAATCTCATTGGAGTTGAACCAATATTACTTAACAGCTTTATACAGTCCTGTAGCTACACCTAGGTAGTATCTGCAGTTCTGAACAGCACAGGATACAGGGGCACAGAGTTCAGAAAGCACCCTTTCCACAAAGTATTAGGTTTAGTTTCTTTCTTGTCCAGCTGCAGGGCAGAGACTAGAAACTGGCATGGATTGACTCTGCTGCCAAAGCAGAAACTGGGCAATCTTCTTTCTTGCTATTGCTAATTCACATTACAGTTTTGGGGTGGTCTTCCTTAGCATGTGCATACCTGTGTGTGTACAATACATTATATTATATTGATTTTTTTTGAATCTCAGAATAATGCCTTCCCAGGAAAATTTATTCCTCCTAGGTTTCTGTTTTTTTTTTTTTTTTAATAACATTTCACAGATATTGCCCAAGTATTTTATTTTTGGCCTTTTGGCAAATTTAAAAACTCAGTAAGTAGATTCTTTAAATGAAAATAATATTCAAACAGATTTTAGCCTATAGACCCTGAAACAGACTATAATGTATAGTAAAAGAAAAAAAGGCATGATACAAGGTTACTTTCACCAAGAGCTCTGGCTCTATCAGGATGGGTTTTCTCTTTCAAGGACTAGCTTACTTCAATCTACATGTCCACTCCAGGGTACTTAAGCTGATGCCTACCAGACATTATACCAATTAAAAATCACTGACACTGAAACTTGAAAAGTATTAAGACATTTATGCCCATTTTGTTATGTGATGGTTGTTACACTGAGCCATTATGCCTAATACAATACTCACTGTGTAAAAGAGAAAGCCAGCTAAGTATATATATATATATATATATATATATATATATATATTTTTTTTTTTTTTCCAAGTGTCTAGAGAGTGGAGAATCTAAGATCTGAATAATCTTGGCCTGACTTTAGAGTTTACATTCTCCACCATTACAGGGCAGTGGAAAGTTGAGTTTCAACAGCATGTTAAAGCAAAAATTCACAATGCCAAATGATTTGATCATAGGTCATGGAAAATTAATTTGTATGAGATCTGTCAATATAATTAAAATTATAATACAATATATGCTAAAATGTTAAAGTAATCTATATAATCATTATTTAAAATGATTTAATATTTATTCTTTATTTAAAAAGTATTTAGAAATCTTAGAAATAATAAATGGCCATTGACTGGCTCCAAATAGCTAATCCAGTTTTTCCTTAAATGTGTGATTCTTCTCCTTTCTCACCCTACGAGTCTACTTTGCTACTGCATCATTCTAGAAAGTCCCAGGTTGGGGAGTGGATACATGGGTCCAAGCAGCCTAGCCTACCACTGTTGGCACACACCAGCCACAAACCTCATTCCTTCCCATGCTCGCTTAGAAGCTACTGAAATAGTACTACTGAAAACCCAAACCATTCTTTGTTTCATGCTCTTAGAAAACAGCCAAATTCATGTTAGACTCCTTGACTACTTATACAAAGCACTTACAATTTCATGTGGCTAATTAACAATTCACTGGCACTTTTGCCAAAACAAAACAAACAAAAACCCAAAGAGCACCATAATAAAATTCCCTTTTTAAAGAATTCTTATAGGCTTTTAAACATGACTAATTTTCACCGAGGTTTAATGAACATGCTATGGAGGCAGATCAGGTGAGTGTCTTGTAGCAGAGAAAACTTCAAAAGGTCTAAGATTTGAATTCATTAGTTAACTGCTAGAGGGTGGATGGGTAGGAAAATAATGAATTGCTCTTAATGTTTCTTTTCTTAAGGAAAAAACCCCTGTGACTTATTTCAGGTAAGTCTCCAAGTCTGTGACTGACATAACTCATTACATTGATATGGGATGTCTTTCTGTACGCTATGAATTACCATTGGATAATAAAGGAACTATTTTGGCCTATAGTGAAACAGCTTAAAGGCAGGCCGGAGGAGGGATGGAGTCAGAAGAGACACTGCAGGCTGCCACCCAAGGAAGGAAGCAAGATATAATGGAACACAGGTAAGCCATGAGCCACGTGACAAAACACAGATTAGTAGAAATGGGTTAAGATGCAAGAGCTAGCTAGCTAACAAGAAGCCTGAGCCATCAACGAAACAGTAATTAATATAAGCCTTTGTGTGATTATTTGTAATTAATATAAACTAAGTGACTACGGGAGTGCAGGTCTGGACCTCAGGATGGACAGACCAGAAACTTCTAGATACATTATATTGTTTTAAAAGAGGTTTTTAATCTTTTTTAAATTTGCAGGTATTACAAAAAGTTTATTTTTGATTTATGTTAATGTTTGTACACCTGTATGAATTTATGTGAATGTGTGTGCAGGTGACCAGGGAGACCAGAGGCTGTGAGCAGCCTGAAAGTGGGTACTAGGACTGGAATCTAGGCCCTTTGCTCTTAGCTGTTGAGTCATCTGTCCAATTTACAGCTGAATTCTGAAAAACAGTAAAATGAGTCTGAAAACAGCTCAGTTTGTGAAGTGCTTGCAGTGTAAGCATAGGATCCAAGTCTAATTCCTGGAACCCATGCTGGGGTGGGATGGGGGGAGCAAGTGTAGTGGTTTGAGCTTACAGTCTTAGCACCGAGGAGGAGGAGGGAGAGGAGGAGGAAAAGGAGGAGGAGGAGGGCAGTGGGACTCCTGGGCTTGTTGGACGATCAGCTAAGTTTAGTTGGGATGCTTGGTATCTGAAGAGTGATACACTCAAGATTTCTGCACACTCATATTCGTATGTGTTAGTTTTTTTGCACGTGGCGCGTGAATGGAATCTCAACACTAGGAGTACCACACTAGAGTTTATTAAAGAGGGGAGCAGAGATAGGGGCAGAAGGGAGCAGAGAGAGGAGAGGGGGAAGAGAGAAAAGGAGCGGGCACTCGTATGAGCCCTTTCTTTAAAAGGGTGGGTGGGCCCATGTTTGCACTGCCACACCCAGGGACATGATTGACAGTTACATTCCAGATGAATGCAGGCTTTGGAAATCCTTACATATGGACATGCATCTCCCTGCGGTGATATGTTATATATCTAATAAAGCCAGTGTGCAATATCAGAGAACAGACCCACCCACAGTCAATCCAGGAGGATCAGAGAGTGCTAACTCACACCCCAGCATGGGGTGGGGGAAGAGGAAAGACCCAGAATGGTGATCTTCGCCTTTAATCCCAGCAGATCTGAGTTTGAGGCAATCTTGGTTTACAGAGGGAGTACCAGGCTCCCAGGCAGGCAATGGTGGTACCTCACCTTTAATCCCGTAACTCCAGAGACAGAGATCTTTTGTGTTTCTGTGAGTTCAAGGCTAACTACCAAGTAGTAGTAGCCCACACCTTTAATCTTAACCTGGATGGGATACAGCTGGGCGAAGAAGATATTTAAGGCAGGCTTAGGAAGACAGATTGAGCATTAGAAGTGATGAGGAGTGAGGCTGAGGAAGCTGGAAGATAGCTGGGTGAGATTTGACTGTGGTGTTTCCTCTCTCTGATATTTCAGCCTTTCCCCAATATCTGGTTCTGAGTTTCCTTTAATACAACCATAATTCTTGCAACACCTCCCCATCTAATTATATATACAAGATAATAAAATGGAAGCACAAATATTAAAATAAATAACTAAATAGAAAAAAATCACAAGAATGGAAAGATAGCTATAAAACCATTAGAGTATATGCTTATGTACTTCAGGAAAGCCAACTGCAAAGCTACTGAAACGAAGGATACATCAATAATACTATATTGTTACCTTTTACTATAGAGTAACACAAAAGCTAAGAACTACTTTGGATTTCTGAGGTTCCAAGAAGTCTGCAATAGAAACTGCTCCTCATATGAATACAGCCATCCCATGCTGTGGAGGGAAGTGTGTGGCTGCCAAACATACAAGACTCCAGGAGCAAAGGCTCTGTAATTCCTGCAATGCAGAGCCTGCTGTTATTTACAGATGATTAGATGACAGATAGATAGATAGATAGATAGATAGAGTAGACGAATGATAAAGATAGATAGGGTGGATGATAGATAAGGTAGATGACAGAGAAGATGATATATATAAACAAGGTGGATGATGGATAGGGTAGAATAGATGATAGACAGATAGATGATAGAAGACATACAGAAAGACTCTACTATACCCGTGACAGTGCTTTCAGTGGTTTCCTGCTCATTCTGCTTTGTACTAGGATCTGGATGCTGAGAACTGACTCTTCCCCTGGCTTAGGGTCAACAGCTGACACTTCACTTCTCTCTCTCCTGAATACAAACCATGGATGGTAAAGACGTTGAAACAAGAGGCATGCCCCATAAAAATTAAAAAAATTCTAGAAGGCCATAAGTGTTCCTAATATAATTGTAGAATGTACTAGTCACAAAGACCGGTACACAAAGAACCTACCAATTTGTAATCATTTGGCTCAATGTGAACACCCATCCAAATGGCTGCCCAGGCTAAAATACATTCTCAAAGTGGTAAGTAGGCACTTCCCTACTCTTCCAAATCCCTCACAGGCAACCCTAACCTTTTATTGTAACTTGACCCACACTTCTCCTTTTACTACTTAAATGCAAACACCTGTACTCTACAGTTCAACTATGTGCATAAAGATCAACAATGGTGTCTCCCCCAATCAATATCCACTTTAACTAGGGACAGCCTGAGAAAGTGGCATAAGCCTATAGCTCCAGATGCTGAGGGAGAAAGACTGATGAAGCCTGAGAGTTTCAGGCCATCCCAGCCATGCAGTGAGATCCTTTTCTAGAACAAAAATGTCATCAAGAGCACCCATTCTTGATAAGCATTTGCCCAACTTTGTTGCACATAGATTTAGAAATGAAGTTTTGCTAAGCTGAGGGAAGAGCCTGTTTTCCTAAGAGTCAACCCAAACTCAACTCCCATAATGTCCTACTCTGCTAATGTACGAATGCCTACCCCACAGTGTACTGACTCCTGCCCCACAGTGTACCGACTCCTACCCCACAGTGTACCAACTCCTGCTCCACAGCGTACCGACTCCTACCCCAAAGTGTACCAACTTCTGCTGCACAGTGTACTGACTCCTGCCCCACAGCGTACCGACTCTGACTCCATAGTATACTGAGTCTTACTTCCACAGTGTGCCAATTCCTACCTCTACATTAGTCCCAATCAAACCATTGTATTTATTCATACTCCATGGTGTACCGCCTCCTACTCCTTCTCCTCCATCACTTGAGAATGTCTTTAAAAACTCTGAACACTAGAGGTGCACATGTATGTACATGTATGTACAGGTATGTGCATGCATGTGCAGGTCAGAGCATGAACTGTGGCTGCTGCACTACAGATGCCATCTACCTTGTTTTTAAGACAGGGTCTATCATTTGTCTCATATTCACTAAGTAGATTAAGCCTCAGAGATCCACCTGTTTCCACTGCTCAATCAATAGGATTACAAGTGAGTGCCAACAATGGGTCAAGGATTAAATTCAGGCCTTTATGCTTGCAAGGCAAGGACTTTACTAATTATGATCCAAGCCCCTCACCATAGTCTTAATTTGCATTTTATCAAGTGCCAACTGGCTCAATACATCTTCAAGTGCTTTTTGCCTCTAGATTTTTGCTGTGATGTGCTCATACTTGTTTTTGGGTTGTAGCTTCTCTCACTTATTTTTAGGCGTTCTTTATATGTGAGGACATAAGTCTCACCTGTTACAGTATTGCAAGGGTTATAACATAGTGCTTGCTCTTACTCTATGAATTCTGTTGAGGATTAAATCTTCACTGTCCTTTGTGACTTTAACATCCAATTTTAGAAGCAGTTTCTTGCCCAGACCTTGTGCATATTCCCTTATAATATCTTCTAAACAGCAGAAAGTTTTCAGACTTTACACCTTTAGCTACAATGTATCTGGTTATGAGATAAGAGTGTGCTGTCTCCCTCTCTGAATATCTAACTAGGCACCACTACTTACTGGGAAAATCTCTCCTTTCCTCATTGCTCTGCATTGTAACCAGATCTGGTGTCTCTCTATTGTAGTCCATCATCTCTGTGGTCAACATCATAGTCTTAGTTCTTGTTGTTCTAAAAAAACAACTGATTTCTAGTTTTCTAGCACAGGGAGAACATCTACCTGGGAATTCCTTTGGTTATTATTGACCCTTTGCATTTGAACACAAATTTTCAAATCCACTTGAGAAGTTTACTCACACAAAGGTGAGGGAAGAATAAATGGATAACACACTGAAAGATCAGAGAAACAACTCCATTTTTGATTCAGGACAAGCCTGAGGTCCACATAGGAACTAAATTCAAACAGGAGAAGTAGCTTAGGGACTTGTAACAGTTATCTATGTTAACTGTTATGTCTCAGGACTGGAGATAGGCTGGAAAAACCCAATCCAGTAGTTAGTCAAAGAAAAGGGCTTGGCAAGCAGCCGGCTAAGATAACAGAGGAAGTCTAAAAATCCTCCAAAAGACAACTGAATCTGTTCTAAATGACCCCAATTGAGGCATAATCTTGTGATTTTTGCCCTTAAAAACCCAGCTTGCAAAGGGGCAGCATCTCCTCTGGCCACTGTCATGCCTGTGTGTCAGACCAAGGTCCTTGTTGTGCAACTCGTAATTTTCAATAAACTTTGCTTTTGCATTTTGGAGAGTTCGCATCTCTGGTGATCTTTTTGGGAGCCTCTCGACTAGGGCACAACAATACAGCCTTCAAAGTCATATGCCAGGTGACATATTCCTCAATCAGATCCTACTCAATAGACCATACAGTATAATTCCTTATGATTCTTCTTCCCCTGCCCCCACAACAAACCTGGGATACTGCAGAACACACTTGTTCTGCTTCTTAAGAGTTCAAACACACAACTTGCCACACAGCACTGCCCCATTGAGCTGATACACTCACCCACCATCCCCTCTAGGACTAGCAATCAGCCTAGCTTCTCCACTGACTACCTTTACATATGGAGTAGAGAGATTCTTTTCTTCTGGGATTCAAGTGACTTCTGAGTTCTGACAGGAAAACACTGGGTTTGAGGTTATTCTTGTCATAGGAGGCTACACGACAGGAATTATTGTTTGTCTTTAGGAAGTAGGTGGCAAGCAGTACTTTAGTTCAACAGTTAAAGACCACTTCAGAATTTCTATGGGATTATCAGGCACTACAAGGCATACCTGTAATCCTATTACCAAGGGGGTTGAGGCAGGAGTACTGTGATTTCAAGGTTAGCCTGTTTTCTACACAGGGAAATGCCACTTAAAAAAATAAAGAAAGAAAGAAGAGAGAACTCTGTGGTATTTTAATAAAGAAGTATATAATTTCAAAAGATCTCCTATAGTTTCCATTGTTCCCATTCAATGTAACTCCAAATTATTAATATTCTCTAGTAATGTTTATATATTTATGTTTATTGAAATTACTTAATACCATGTTAATGACACACTTCTAGAAACCTAATTTCTTTTATAAAACATATTTGAATTTTTCCCTCCAGAGCTTAAGAAGAATCTATAGTGAAAATTACAAGGTATAAATGCTAAGCAAAGATATAAGCACAGAACTACTAAAACAAGTTTTAGGTTTAAGGTGAAGGTATTTTTTAAAGTAACTAAGAGCATCAAAAAGATAATTTTTAAGGAAGAGTTAGTAGCCTGAGAATATGAGATGATTCAATATGGATTTTACCTTGGCAGATGGAGAGTGAAGAGAGGCCAGGGAGATAATCTAATTCACAAATAGGGACAATAACATTTCTAAAGCTTTGTAAGGAAGGAACTCTGAGTCTAGGGCCACACTACCCTGAATGCATCTGATCTCATATGATCTCAGAAGCTAAGTATGGTCGAGTCTGTTAATGCTTAGACAGGAAAAACCTCCCTGGGTTTTATACTGTTGTTATTTGGAGCATATTGTGTCTCATGATTTATCCAAACGGAATGTTAGTGACTCTAAAAAAATAGTGTCAAAAGATGGAAATCTACCTTCAAGTTTCCTATGGATCATGGCTGTCCAAACACAGAAAAGAGAAAAAGAACAGTGGCATTCATTTTCCAGTGAAGAAGACATGAGAGCATTTTCCATCCCAGGGCACCACTGCACAATGCCGCCACAGCTATCTGATGTGGCCGCTGCACTCCATTCCTACCACCATCCAGTCTGTGGGGTCCATGTGCAGGTCAAGCGACAAACACGAGGGCCACATGATCAGAACAACCACTTATAATTATCTAGGTTATCATTATTACCCTGACAGAAAATTTAAAAATAAGAGGAAAAAGGGCTATTATGAGAAAATTCCCATTGGTTTCATTAGCAAACATAGAAATATATATTACAACAATTAACTTTCATCTTCAAGATTGTGATGTTCTTAAAACAAAATAACAGGTATAGTTGACTGGCATTTCCAAGCACTGTGGTAGTTGTAGCATGTGCTTTAGATTTAGCAGTCACAGCTGCAGAAGTCTGTCTTGGCCAAATGAGCAGAGCTCAGAGCAGGTAGGTGTGTAAACCGTAAATATCCACAGACCAGGTTTATGAACCTGGATGCTCATAACAGCTATTTCTGCGTATAACCTAGTAATCTGTATTCTTCTATACTTCCCTTATTTTTCCAAAAATCATACATTATCAACAAAACAAAGAAAACCATTTTTATAAAATAATTTGGTATGCTCATATAATGACTTATATATGACCTTTATACAGAGATTTCTACCAAATTTACATTGTCGAGTCCATGAAAAGCCTATCCTATCACAGCCTGTATTTATAAGGTAAGACTTTTATTGCTTTGATATGTGCTTAAAATATAATATATATATGAAAATATTTTATGACTTAAGCTAAATGCAAAATTATTCAAGTATATGAAATTCATGTCAGTTTCCAACTATTAAAATTTAAATTTATGATTCAATAGCAGTTTTATGTCTGAATTGAGGGCACTGCGTTTCTTTCCCAAAATAAAGCACAGTCTTAGTTTGACCTGCTTGAAAAACATTAAAACATCTGATTGGCTTTAGAATTATCATTTCTCCATCGCTAGCATTTGAATCTGACCTTTCTCTTAAGTCGTCCAAACATCGCTGAAGGTGGACCTCCCCTGCTGTGACCAAAACATGCTCTCCTGTTTCCTGAATTAAAATCTGGACACAGGGATCAGCTTGGTTTAACAGTTTCATTCCTTTCACAAGCTGAGGCATTTCACCTAGATGACAAAATGAAACAAATTAACAAACGTATAAGAACCAAAATGCCCTAGAAACAATGGCAGTGCCCAGGAGCACTGCAATGAGGCCAGTGACTCAGCCACCGTGCTGTGATTACCTTCTTGTAATTGACTTGTACATACAGACAGACAGACAGACAGCTAGGACAAGACCCTCACAGGTTTATCATTAAGACGACAAAGGTGACTTAGATGGCTTACATTTCTTCATCAAATTCTTGGCAGATACAAACTATCATTACCATGCCTGTGAGTGCACATCTGTCTTATCAGTAACACATGTATTACAGATGTAGAAATAGAGCAATATTTCCTCAAATAGTACATATAAAATTAAGGCAGATACACAAAACATTTGTGATGACATTTGTGAACTAATAGAACTTCATATTAAGTTAACAATTTGTAAGTTAGACTTGGTGACCTACAATCTCAGCTACTCTGGGGGCTGAAGCAGGATAATCTTGACTTTAAGGTTTGCTGTGCTACAGAATAAATTCAAGAACAACCTTTAGTGAGACTGTCTCAAAATACAAACAGTAATGGGGTTGGTTAGAGGTGTATTTCAGTGGCAGAGTGCCTGACTACACTGACAAGACCCTGAGTTTACTTCTAGCACTAAAAGAAATAAAAGGGAGGGCTGGAGAGATGGCTCAGCGGTTAAGAGCACCATCTGCTCTTCCAGAGGACCCGGGTTCGATTCCCAGAACCCACATGGCAGCTAACAACTGTCTGTAGTTCCAGTTCCAGGCAAACACCAAGGCAAATAAATAAATAAAGTTTTAAAAAAAAAAAAAGAAATAAAAGGAATCAAGACAAACGTATGTGTGAAAGTCCTTGATGGAACCGTGGGTTCAGGAGCTGCAGTAAGTAGCTGTCAGACTCTTAGGCATTCTGCTCTGTGTGAGTGCCTGGCACATAACTGCTTCTACCCTATAGCACACAAGTTAAGGAAACAAATGGGGACTGGGATTTGCATTTGGGATTTGCTTTTCCACTCGTATATGGTCAGCTGCCATGCTGCCTTCAAGGCAGGCCGGAGCGAGTCTCTTGATGCTGCGCAGAAGTCTGGAGGGCATTTTGACTCAGTATTGCTTTGACTCAATGCTTTGCTTCAGAGTTCATCGGTTCCACTTTCAACACACAAAAGCGCAGGCGCTGTCTGCACAGCAGAGACGCCCGACAGCAGTTTGTTAACTAAAGGACAGGGAGAGATGATAGAACTTCAATGCTGACTTATATTTGAACTAAAGTTCTAAAAATAACAACCACTATTTATAGTGTTAAGATGCCAGACAAGCAGTTCAGAATCGGGTATCATAGACACGGACAGATTAATGTTCTCATTGTGTAGATGAGGAAACAGCTGGAGAAAGTAGAAGAATCTGTGTCCAGAGTCAACAGTAACTGTGTGACAGACAGCACCTGGTTCTGAAGCTGGCTGGCCAGCCTTAGAGCCTAGGCTCTGTCCATAGACATCACAGCCCACAGACAGCTCGCTGTAAGGCACCTTGGGGTACAAGAAATCCCGACAGGCGGGCACCCTCTTATGCTGTTTTCCCTATTTTGTGGCTTCCCTTTGCTTATAAAGGTAGATTTGATAGTGTCGGCTTGACTGTCAGAGAGTTTGAAACCCAGCTTAAAGGATGGTTGCAGAACACTGGTAACACTCACAGCACAGGGCACAGTGGTAACAGTAATGGGAAGACAAAGCTGTCTTTAGCGCTCCATCAGCAGAGTGACAGAGTCCAACGTATATACATGTGTCTGTTCCCACACACTCTTATCTTCTTTAAGCCAAAGGTGACAGTTTAAGAATAAGGAAAGAAGGCAGTTTTAGAATGAAATCTGAGACTTGGAGAAAACATTGAAATCAGGGATTTGAGAATGTTTCTAGCAGCCATTCTGTGGCCAAAATCAACACAAACACTGCATACATTAACCTTTTAAAATATGGATGGTGATTTTCTTCCCTCTTACAAATGGACGGTTCATTCGCAACACAAAAATAGACACTATGAGAAAGTGACACCAGGAAAAGTAGATATTTATTTTCTGCATTTCATCAAGAACCTGGTGTAACTGACAGATGTCCTAAAGCAAACAGCATGACTCAGTGCAGGCTGTCAGCCGGGCACTTCTTCTCTGGACCTCAGCAACACTGACCACAATCACTGAATCAAGTGTTGCAGTAACGGGGCCTAGGAGACACCTCTGAACAGTTACAGCACAACGTGCCAAGTCAAAAATAACAAAGCCCTGTTCAGCAGCCAGCCTTGCAGGTGACCTCAATCATCTCGGCTCCCTGACAGTGACAGTGACATGTGACAAAAGAATACTGTAAAAGTGGTGATGTGTGACTGCCAAACGCTGGCTCTGGACTCAAGGTAGTCACTATGTTCTGCTGCAGGACACTTGAGAACCAAGGAGAAGGGTCCTGTGGGGACCTGAGGGCTGAGCTCAAACCAACATCTGAGTCCATATGAATGAGTCTTGGAAGGATAATCAACCTGCAGGTGGCTGTAACCCAGAATATGTACAATAGCCACTGGCTGGGGACTCTATGCTCAACTACCTCCAAATTCCCGACTAAAGGGACAAATAAGTGATTAATGTTTCAGACTATTAAATTTTGGAGTAACTTGCAATGTAATATTAGGTAACTAAAATAACTATAAGCCATAATTACAAATAGTATGTAAACGTATAACCCCCATAAAAGATTAGTTATTTTATTTCTCAATTTTAAAATAATTTCTATTTTTGGTGTTTCGTGATATACACAAAACATTAACAGAAAAGCCAATGCATCTGTAAGTCCTATTTCAGCTAGGGAGGGTTTCTTAAATTTCTTCTCAAGGTAAACATTTAGGATTGCCTCTGATGTGGAGCTTTGAACCCTGAATGCAGCAATTAGTAACTACATAACCTTGGACAAGTTAGCTTCTTTTGTTTGATTTTTATCTTAAAAATATGTGCAATGTGTGTGTTTGTGCACACAAGTGTAAGCGCCTTCACAGTCAGGCAGAGGCCATTGAGTTCCCTGAAGTGGAGCTATGCATTGCTGTGAGCATGGAACATGAGACATGGAAAAATAAACATGTCCTCTGCAAGAGCAGAATATAATCTTAACTAATGAGCCATCTCAACATTGCCAGTTCTTTATATTTTTTAGTTTTAATTTTTTCTAGTGCTGGGGATCAAACACATTAGGCTTTGTACCTAATGTCCTTTATTTAGTGCCTTTAGTCACCCTCCCATGAGGATGAGACACAACAGCACTCGGGTGGCTGCTAAGGGGAACAGACAGCTTAATATTCAACAGGCACTATACTGCTGGGACGCACAGGGAAACAGAGATGGTCTGGGGACAGGTATGGTGTCTGCAGCTCTGTGTATAGGGAGCAGAGGCTGACCTCAGCTTGAGAAACTCCAGAAGAAAACTGAGAGAACAAATGGCTGTGGTTCTCTTTGATAGAGCAAACGGGTCAGTTCTGGATGAATCCAGTTTATCATGAGGTCCCAAAGCCAAGAGCTGTGTACAGGAATAACAACAACCTTCCCAGGGTTTCCCCAGCAGTGTGGTTGGAGTCTTGCTGTGAGACTGTGGGCCCATGAACAAAGGAAAGGGTTATGGCCCCAAAGAAGGATGGGTATAAGAGAGCAGAGCCAAGAGCGAACAGTACATGCATTCTGAGGACTCGTGGGCAAGGGGACAGCATGAAGGAGAGACTCTTAAGACACTGAATATGAAATGAGAAGCTAGACAGGCAGACAAAGAATGCAATAGTCAGAAACTGAAATATACACATGGGCACTTCACTGACACAATCAAGGAACAACATGTCTCCAGCAAGAACAGCATATTTCTTTAAAAATTATGATGAAAATTGTGTGCCTCTTTCACATGTTTCAATTTAAAT
The DNA here is from genome assembly GCA_004025045.1 of Sigmodon hispidus. NCBI lineage: Eukaryota > Metazoa > Chordata > Mammalia > Rodentia > Cricetidae > Sigmodon > Sigmodon hispidus. The sequence continues at coordinate 56,086 of PVIH01012558.1, forward strand.
TTTAGAAGCTCAGAAAAATTTAACTGATGGAAATGCACTTTAGCAGCTAGGTGGATAACTGTAAGTAATTCTCCGTAACTACCTTTTTTTGGACAGAGTAAAGGAAGTAAGTGTCATTCAGAGCATACCATACATAGACAGGAAAGAGGCCATGTCCTGAGTAGAACCCTCCCTTCATGTCAGGGAACACACAGGGCAGCTCACAGCTCATCCGGGGATGATGCTGTCTTCTGGCAGCCCCACACATGTGCACACACACATAGAGTTACACTCACACACAAATTAAAAAAAGTAAATCTAAAAAAGAAGGGATTAGTAAACATCTGATAATTTAAGAAGCTCTAATATTTTAACAGTAAATTTCTAAAATGCTGTTTTTGGTACCACTTTGTGCTATGTTATCCAGGATAAATCAAAGGTCAGCAGAAGCAGCTTCTGGGACCCAAGGACCACAAGAAGCTAAGCTTATGCCTTAAAACTTGAAGGGAGAAGAAGCTCTCAGGTCTCAGATCTAGGGAGAGGAAGAATACACAGGTACAGATGTAAGGAGGCCATCACATCCTTTAGCAGAAAGCTGCCTTTCACACACTCGCTCTATGTCCCTTAAAGGAGGGTCTGTAGAATCTTCACTGACCATTACCACATACCAGGAACAGCTAGGTCACAGAAAGACAAATACCCACATTAAAAAGGTGAAACAAGCTGGGTGTGGTGGTGCATGCTTTTAATCTCAACACTCAGGAGACAAAGGCAGGCAGATCTTTAAGTTAGAGATGTGTAGAGAGACCCATTTCAAAAGCAAAACAACAAACAAAACAAAACATAAAACCTCCACACCAGTGTTAAATACTTCTAAAAACAGGGTCATCTTACTTGGGTGTTTTGGTTCAACAGCAACTCTCACAATAGGGGTGGCTTCAAAGTTGAGTGGAATAAACGGAGGGCAGGATGGCAGGCTGCACAGAGTTGCAGATTTTAGAACAAAGTCCTGGAGGCCTCCAATTCCTGCAGAGAGAAAAAGACCCAAGGGCTCATTATAAGATTACCAATCCTCACTTGTATTAGGACAATAACAGCACAGATCTAATATGTACCTAGTGCACTACCAAAGAGACAAGGAATGAAGTAGGCATGCACTCTTTGCTTGTTTTTTAACCTAGACAATATTATTCTTGTCAAAAATACAGAAACTCAGGATGCATGTGCTGCATACACCTTCAGTCCCAGCACTTTGAAGGCAGAGGCAGGTAGATCTCTGTGAGTTCCAGGCCATCCTGGTCCACACGGTAAGTTCTAGACTAGCCAGGGCTATATAGTGATACTGTGTTCCAAAAACCAAACAAACAAAAAATACAGAAATTTGCCAGTTTTTCTTTTTCACATAAACAAATCAAGTTATATCACATTTAATGAAAGCGTATCTACTCTGATAACAGAAATGACCACTTCTAGGCACTGCATGTGTATGTTTTGTATGTGCATGTTCACATGGCTATGTGTATATATGCTTGGGGAGGTGCGTGCACATGAGTGTGCACATTCATGTGTAGGCCACAACTATCTTCAGTTCTGACACAGGGTCTTCTGTTGAACTTGAAGTTCCACAACTGGTAGACTGGCTGGCCAATGTACCCAGGGCCGTGTCTGTCTCCCTTTCTCCAGTGCTGGGGTCACACTGGGGTTCTTATGTGGGTGCTGGGGATCCGAATCAAGTTCTTCATGCTTGTACAGCAGGTACTTTCTACACTGAGCCACCTCTCCAGGCCCCACTTCCCAATATTTTGTTTAAAAACAATGATCATTTCATGTTATAGTTTGTAGTCTTCTCTTTAAAAAATACACTAATTTAATAAATATGAATCTCTGTTAAAGTATTCATTTTGCTAAATATATACTTACATATGGATAAAGGGAACTTAGGAATCTATAGTGTGGCATGGCTACTCTGAATTCTATTCCAGTTTTAAAGAGAACCCCAGCCTTCCCTTGCTATGACAGTTGCATGAGACTCTGATGGATACATACGAGCTCTGGCTAGATGGGCGTAAAAAGAGTATCTTACAAAGAGATGGAAGGACATTCTGACCTCACATACAGAATCAGAGTGGATAGTATTTTAGAGCAAACTAAGAGACATGCGAAAGGACCATTTGGGAGACCGAGAAGGCTAAGAGGGAAGGACACCACCCTATCTAGTACAGCAACAGTCTGGAGAGGAGACTGAGGCAGGAGCGTTGGACATACACTGGGGTGGCAGTTTACGGGATTCTCCTTGGCTAACCATACCAGTGGAAACTTGCCTTTAATGTATTAACCAGAGTGCATTCAGATTCACCATCTTATGAAGGCAGTTCCAAGTGCAAGAGAGAAAGTGTGTATGCTCCTGTGATCACGCTTGCTGTACACACCTATGCACTCCCCCATAGCTCTATGGTTAAAACCTAATTATTTTTTTTTTAAACTATTTTTTTTAAAACTTTATTTATTTGCCTTGGTGTTTGCCTGGAACTGGAACTACAGACAGTTGTTAGCTGCCATGTGGGTGCTGGGAATCGAACCCGGGACCTCTGGAAGAGCAGACGGTGCTCTTAACCGCTGAGCCATCTCTCTAGTCCAAAACCTAATTCTTTAAGACTGTACCTGTTGGTCCAGTACCCAGAGGTGTGCCTGGCTGCAGCTTCCTGTTTGTCTCCCTGGTATCAGGATCTAACTGATTGTGGAGCGGGCAAGCTCTCCAAGCAGAGCTACTAGAAATAGCTGCATCTCCAGTGAAACCAGACTTCAGGAAAACCCCATAGTAAATATTCCCTTTCAAACTTCATTCATCCTGCTTCTGACCTCTGACAGCAGCACTTCCTTCCTACACACACAACACACGATTTCACTGGAGGACAAATGCTGCTCTTTCCTCTACACCACAAGGGATATGAGCTGCAGATGGCCAGGGAATCTGAACACTAGCTCTCTGACTTCTGGTTTATAGTCTGCTCTTCCAGCAGCCAAACCTACTCTTGTTATCTAGATCTGCTCAGATCTACTGGCATGACAAGAATTCCCCCAAACAGAAAAGAGACAATGCACAGAGTTCATAGCATAGGAAATGACCCAAAGAGTGTAAGACCGATAGCAGTATTACAAGTTACCAATTCTATTTATTTTAAAATATACTTTAAAGACACAGGAAAAGAATCATCGAGGTTATCTGGGCAAATCACCATAGAAAGGACTTAAAATCTGAGAATTTCTTCATAGGATACAGGATAACATTGACTGTGAAGCTTAGTTTTTATACCAAACACAATTTGAAACAAAATTTTTGCCTTAAAATAATGCCATCAAATTCAGTTCTAAAAAAGAAAACAGCACAGGCATCATCTAATATCTCTCCCTCCAGTCTCCCATTTTCTCCTCTTAGGCACACACCTTTACACTATTATAACACTTAATAATCTTTTTATCCCTTAAATCATGATTTTTTTTCACTTCAATCACTTCAAAACGTATTATAATAATTAGTCAGGCATGGAATCCCCACACTCATGAGGCTGACACAGGATGATTATCAATTGGAATCAGTTTGTGCTATACAGACCTCTTCTTAAAACAAAAACAAACCTTACTATTGCCTTCAACCAGGACTTGTAGGGGAGAGGCACACTCCCAAGGAATCACTTTAGAGTCTCTGAATTAGGAAGAGATTGGTTACAGGTGAAAAATACCAAATGATGGTGGCCATCATTTTTTAGTCCCTAGACTTATTTTCAAGTTTTAAGAATAAATAATAAATAATAACAAAAAGCAGAGAAGCCACATTAGAGAAATGATGCTAAAGAATTTTTATTTATTTATTTTTAACCACTTGAGAGTAATCAGTCTGCATGCTAGCTGTAAGTCACAGACAGAATGACAATTACCAGAACCAAGTAAATGCTGAGTTCTTCAATGGGACACAGAAGCCATATACCATTCATTTGATTCTTTTAAGTTAAATATTAATATTTTTGTAATATGAGCAGGCCATTTTGTCCATGTTGTCCCTAATATCACCCCTTAAGAAGTAGCTCAGACATAATCAATACATAAAACATATAAAAAGACCTGTTAGCAATATTTCACCAAGACTTTGAAGTGGGTTGGCTTTCTGTTCCCTGAGTCAATCCAGCAGGAGGCTGCCCTGCAGGCAGGAAGATGATAAAGCAACCCCTAAACTCTACCACTGCTTTCTGGAAACAAGTCAGTCAGCTGTCTGGACAGAAATCAGCACTACCACCTTATGGAAAATGTAGGTTTGTAAAGCATGACTCCATGGTAAAAGAGAAGTGTTACCAGGATTAACATTTGTTGGAAAACACATTAACATTTAGCCAGTAGTTGCCCCCTAACTTTTAGCATCATCACAGTTAAACCCCAACCCCTTTCCACACTGGTTGGGCCAGAAGCAATGAATTCCGTAAACTCTGGAGAAGCAGACTTGCACACAGTCTCAGGTCTGTGTGCACTTGGAGCCACTTTGGAAGAGACATGGGGAAATTTCTATTATTTAGTACAGATGCCTTAAGATGTAGGATGCTGTATCCTTGGTTATGCAAGGCACAGGTTCTACCCTGTGCCCAATGTCATTAGATACCCAAGGGCCCAATACACCTGTCCCCAGCTCATGTTCCACTTCTACTTCCTTGTCACTTAGACTCAGCAGCTTTACTCAGCTACAAAGAGAGTTAGTGAACCCACACTTTACAACCTGCATCATGAAGGTGTGGAGGCCAGAAACATAAACACGCCTTTTCCCGGGGCTGCTTTGCCAGCACTGCCAAGACGGATAGGTCGAGACTAGCTAAGGTGTTCAGAAGACTGGTTGGCCTGTTAGGTGTGCTAAGCGGGCCCATGAAATCAATAGCCTGTCAGCCTCCTAATGGCCCTAGAGAAAAGTCTTGCAATAATGACATCATCATGTCATTTATTTTCTTCTCACAGAAGAAGCTAAAAATAGTTCTTAAGTAGGTTACACTGAGAACCGGAGGCCCTTTCCTCAGAAGAGAATAATGAGAAAACTAGCACCTTAAAGAATTATAAATTTTTAATTAATAAATTTTGGTGTATTTAATAAATTTTGGTGTATTTAAGAATAGGGAGCAAACTGCCCACTGAAGTAAAAGAGTTATAGCCATATCACGATAGGGTCTCAAGATGTGGTCTGTGGTCACAGGGAGCCCACCAGCTCACTGCACTCCTGTGGAAACATACTGAGCCAATGTTTGGTTAACACAACCAGGCATGGGAGATGACGACCCGAACAGGGGAAGAGCCTGAAGTGCTGGACTTCTGAGTGCTGCCTAGTAACATGTCAACGGCGAAAGTGGGGGGAGGGGGGGAGAGGGAGAGAGAGAGAGAGAGAGAGAGCGCACAGGTGCGTGCAAACGCGAGCACCAGGCTGGAGGGATTACAGGTAAGTGAGCAAGGGGCTGAACTTCACAGCATGGATGCTGGTCTGTGAAGGCTGTGCATATGGCAGACTGCAGCTGAATTAGGGACCCAGAGACCAAGGCAGGGTTGTCTGAGGATCAGGGTCTGAGGTGGGGCTGTCCCTGGATCAGGGTCTGAGGTGGGGCTGTCTGAGGATCAGAGTCTGAGGAGGGGCTGTCCCAGGATCAGGTACTAAGGTAGGAACTGTCCCTTGTGATCGTTTGTACGAGGCTGGAAAGAAGAAGATCGGTCGGAGAAAACAGGACAAAGTGCAGATTCTGCTGTGGGCAGGGGAGGGAAACCTTACCAGTCCAGAGATCTTCTTTTAGGTGCATGATTTCTTACTACTATTCACATCATTCTTTGTGAATTCTACCTCCTCCCCACTAAATATTTTTTTCTATAGTATGTTTTTGAGGTTTTTTTAATTTGGTGTCCAAGCTTCAAAGCCTTAGAAAGTTGTGTTCAAAGAACTGATTAATAGACATTTGAATTCCCCCAGCCTTCTAATAACATGAGCTTTAAGGGCAGGGATCCAAAACAGGCACTACATAACAATTCTTCAAGGACTGAAAGAATGTGAGCACTTCCTGTCCTCAAGAGCTGAAGAACTGACAAGACAAACACAGGGAAAAAGAGATTATGGTACAGTATGACCAGTGTTACAACAGAGCAAGTGCATACTGTTTACAAACAAGAGAAAACAAGAGGTTCTGGGCTTCCTTGAGGAAGTGAAATAGAGGGATAAGGAGGCGGCTGTGCAGAGTGCATGGAAGAGTGTCCTGAAGAGCTGAAATGGCACCACTGTAGGCCTAAGGGAGAATACAAGGTCCTCACGGACAGACACAGTGTAGATTTTAAAACAGGACTGAAGAATCATTTCACCCCTGTATCCCCACTTCTCTGGGATCTTGCAAATGCTATCAGGTCTTTTCTCTGGTCCAAATGTACGCTTGTTACGTTGGAATCAGGGGATTTGAATCTAATTACAACTCTAACCTTGTGCAATAAATGAGGCAGTGACAGTGGTAATTATAAAGGTCATGGCAGCAGCTGCTGTGCTAACCTGCAAGCTCATCAGAGTTGAACTTACATTTGGGGTATGATATGAACTGTATTAATCACATATAGACACCAAAGAGCTAACTACAAAGAATAACAGGCTTGCATTCACAATCCCACCCATCCATGGGCTCTATGCCCTGTTCCAATGACCTAAGCTTACATTTTGCATGTAATACAATGGTTTAGGAAACAGTCTTCAGGATAAGTTTCAAATGGAACAATTTAAATAAATGAAGGAACATATGATGGTGAGTAGGCATAATGCTTAGAGTAGATTAAAAATAATGCTGTACATTTGTCTAAAGGCA
>PVIH01012559.1:0-31544 GCA_004025045.1 Sigmodon hispidus
GTTGCAGAGAAGAGAAATGTCAAGATGTGTTGGGAGGGGGAAGGGACCTTGAATGAGGATATACAGGGATGGGAAAAAAAAATTTCAGAGGGAAAGCTGAACACATAGTAAATATATGTGTAGCAATCTTATTTGCATTACCACCCTTGATATGCCATGCTTATGATTCTTATCCTGTTCATAGTTATTGTTAACTTTTTCTCATTTTAAATTCATGTTACTTTTTTTGTTAAATACAAAATAAAGAAGAAAAAAAAAACAATGGCCTTCAAAAATTTTATCTTCTATTTTTAAGTTTTAAAATATTATTGCATATTTTTACTTTTGAAAAGTGACTCTAACATTTATGGTTTGTTTTAAATTGTGAACAACACTAATCTGTACATCAATCTTCATGATCATATATAAAACATTAATAAAAATACTCAATAAAATAATTTTATGTTATTTAAGAAGAACATTTAAAGAACAAATATTTTGAAAATAAACAAGATATATATGTATACACAAATACATGTATGGATGCAATAATGAATAGCAGGAAAAAGAAAACATGTTTGAAAGAGAGAATATGGGAAGATATAGTAAAAAGATAAGAAGAAATTGTTGTCATTAAAGTACACCATTCGAAAGAAAAAATATCAAAACACCAAGTTTACAAACACATTCATATTTTAAGACTGCCTTAAGTTAAGACAGAACTATTTGAGTAGACCATGCACCACCTTACAGCTCTTGCAGGTGGGGCTACTCTGATGAACAATGAAGTGGTATAGAGATAAGAGAGAAAGAGAATCAATGAAGTAGTACAGAGATAATAGAGAAAGAGAAGCAGAGAAGTTCCTGTACTGTGGAGGGAAGAGAAACTAGAGACACAACAGCAGTGAGAAACAGGCTACAGTGAGTGGCCTCTGCTGCCAGCTGAGATCATAGTGGTATCTGGCAAATGCTCATGCTGATGGCCATGTCTGGGTCTGTGATTCTACTGCAGCAGTGGTCATGTTGGTGTCTATCATCCATGTAACTGCCAAAGGTCCTGAGAATGTCCATGGTTTGGGCTATATTCTGAACCCTTGTTAATGTCCAGACCATGTGGTGATGGCCACACCCCACATCAGTTACTTCAAGGTGGTTCCTGTGGTAGCATGGGTGGAGAAAAGCTGGCACAACCTTTCACTGGCCTGTTCCTATTTGTACTGGAGAGGTGTTCCTGCCTGACCTGGGGGATGATGGGATAGCCCAGGCTGAAAAACTCATTTACTACCCAGGCCAAGATCCAAGGCTTTGTGTTGTCCCATTTCAAGTTCTACCTCATCTATGAACTGCTAGAACATTTGAAATGACTGGTCTTGTGTAACCAAAGCCTCAAAATCTTCATGACTCAGTCAACAGCACAATACTCAAAAGGAGTCATACTGAAGTGTCAGTACTGATGCTATAGCAGAAGACAGAGGCCTTGAACCAGAGTAAGGATTCAATGCAATGAACATTTGCAAGTATAGCTATTTGGGCAAAAAGTTATACTGTGTGATACAGCACAGATTCTATTGCCACTATGGTTTATGAATATATGATGGAGAATTAGGGAAGATGAAGGAGTGGAATGGTACATGTGTGGTAAAACTGAATAGCTGTGATGAGTATGATAGTAGATTGCAGTTTATAGAGAAATAAACTGTTGACCATGTTATCCATATTGCTATAACCTGATTTTGTGAAGGGTGCATGTTTATGTCATCATCAGATAGATAATTGATCATACACAGCTTCTCTTTTAACAATTGAATGAAGATCTAGCACTAAGTCTAACATTATACATAAATGGCTTTGAAAGATACTATAGACTGTTCATAAACACATATTGAGTTACTGATATATGAAGAAATTGTGGTATATTGAAAGGTAAAACTTAGGCTATCATAAACATTTGGACCACATCTTAAAAATCAGTGAGTAATGGTAAAATTACAGAGTCTGGGGTATATGTTATAAAATAATTTTAAATCTTGCTTTAAACATTTTAACTCAAATATATGCCAGAGGAAATATGATATTAAATACTAATGACAATAATTCTCATGAATGCTCAAAATACATAAATAAAACTATCAATCATTAGTAATTCAGCTTTATAATATAACATCAATTATATAAAAAACCAGGAGAGGTAGTAGTAGATTTTTAAAAATTGCAATGTTAAGAACAAAGGTAATCTATGTATATTGACTTTTTTAAGTAAGAGTAATACTGTTATGCCTATCTCAAGAACTTCTTAGTATATTAAACAAAATATTTTTTAAATACTTGCTAAATTATAATATAATGTTTACTGGGTAAACCACAAAATGCAACTATCTTAGGTTGAGAAATATTCTGGAAATGAGAGCGTGAAACCTATTGGATATAAGTTACATTGCAGTTTATAGTAGAAGTTCATATATCTTTCACATTTAAACTTTCAAACATTTTATATGATGCTTCACTGTATTATCTATCCTTCAGTAGCATGATAAGGTTAGCATATCTTTTACCTATAGTTACGTAAGTTAGATCTGTCAGAAGAATAAGTTATGAAAATAAGAGAGAATTTATTACTGTTAAAATTTCTTGCTCTCAATTTTAAATACATTTCAAATTACAAGAATTTATCAATCATCAATAGTTTTGTCCATTAATTGTAATTTTGAAAAATCTTTATGTATTGAATGATAAAGTGAGATTTTCTTACATTCAATAAAAACCTTGAATTAGTTAAATATACATGTATATCTCATAGAGGAATGACCTTAAATTTGTTAGTCACTCCTTTCCACCAAAATTATTACACTGTTCTTATATTTTAAAACTTCCATTAAATGACTTTTTTGAGTAGATAATAGAAATTAACATGACAAAGTGTTTTAATGTTTAATTCCATAAAATTCAACATTGAAACAAATTATTCAAAACAAAACTTTCTTAGCATATAAAAGCATTAAAGTTTTATAAAATATTTTAACAAATTTTGAACTTACTTTACTGAATTGTTTCTCTTAGAATGCTATTCCTGGTAGTGGGATTATGTTGATAAATTGTAAATAACCCTCCTACTACATTAATTAAAAACTGGTTGGCCAGAATCAGACAGGAAGTATGGTTGGGGCTACCAGACTAAGAAAACTCTGGGAACATCTCAGAGCTGTATAGCGATGCCACAGATATGTCAGGAGACACACAGAAAAGAAGTTGAAATTCTTCTGGGAAAAGATACCAAGCCACATGGCTGAACAAGATAAGAATCATGGGTTGAGTTAAGATGATAGATTTAGCACATTATATGCCTGGGCTTTAGGTTGATAAGCATGAAATGAAAAAAATCTTTTGTGTATTTCTTTGGGGCACAGAGGCACTGGGGCTGTGAGTGGGCCTGAACCTTGAGTCTTATTATAACAAATGTCACCCAACGTGGGTAAAATATACCCACATAAAACCATAGAAAGCTTTGAAACAGTCTAGAGCACAGAAACAAAGCCAAAAGCAGCTTCTGAGTTGTATCTCTCAAGTGGGCCATGGTAAAAAATTTGTGTGGTGTATGGGATTAAACTACACAATGGTTAGTTTGCTGCATGTAATTTAAGACGCAATAAGGCTGGTTCTTGAGCCTCAATGTAAGCTGTATATGATAAATTTAAGGTTTATGTTTATAAAGACAACAAGGGAACAGAGTCAAAAAAAATGTTTCTTTGTAGCAGCAGCATTTTCTTGGGTCAGCCCTGTTTGTTGGAGGCAAAAAGGAGGTATGGCTTTTTAAGAGAGTGTTCCTGATTCTGCTTTAGAGGCAAGAGGCACTTGTGAGTATTTTAAGAGGTCCTGCTGCCAAATACTTAAATGGAGTTCATGAGCAACAGATAGCAGTACTTTACTGGATGATGATATGGACCTGAAAATTCCTAAGAGTGGAAATTGTGGGTTCTACCAGTACCTTGGCTAGAAAATTAAATTCTATGAAACTAGACTAAGAGCTGGGTGGAGCCATCTAAGGGTTTTTGTTTTTGTTTTTGTTTTTGTTTTTGGGACAGAGCTCTCTGTGTAACAGTCCTGCTGTCTTAGCACTTGCATTGTACACCAGACTGGCCTTGAGCTCAGAGAGATCCTCCTTCCTCTGCCTCCCAAGTGCTGTAACTAATTCCATGCACCACCACATCCTGGCCCAACTGTGGGTTGATCTCTTGATATTTCAAGTTTTATTAAATATACAAAATATCCCCACAATTATCAGTATAAAATGAATTGACCTAAATCCACACTCTTCCACCTTAATTGTTATCTCATGAGAGGGTGAGAATCTGACTGACAGCTTCTTACATTGGTAGGCCATGGTAATGATAATGGAAGTACCTAGTTTCTAAATCCATTCTTTAGAGTTTTCTATACTCTCAGGTTTATAATAACAGCACTGTATGTTCAACATAAAATAAGAGTAAAACTACCATGCTGGAGGAGACCTTACCAACACAGCCAATGGTCAGCAGTTGGTGTCTGTGATAGCTATTCTTGGTTGTCAACTTGACTATATCTGAAATAAATTATAATTCAGAAATTAAGGACACACTTGTGATACAGTCTTTGAGGCATCAAGACAACATGTCTTTGATCCAAATTTTAAGGCTAACTTATATCACACACTTTTAACTCATACCTTGAGGCTGGAAGACACACTTTTAATGTGAGCCAAATCTTCTACTAAAAGCATATAAAGACAATGGAAAAAGGAAGGGGGTGTGTTCATACTTTGCCTGCTTCCTCTTATCTTGTCAATATATCTATTTCTTTACTGTCATTGGAGTCTTAATTCTTTGGGATTCCAGCATACATAGATGATAATTTAAAGCACCCATCCTCGTGGAACTAAGAAACTACTTCACTCTTGTATTTTTTCTTCATACATTGCTGTGATGATATCCTGCAAGTATTCCAATAAATTTTTATATATGTGGAGAGAGAGAGAGAGGAGGAGAGAGAGAGAGATGCAGTCTATAAATTCTGTAATTGTAGATAACCCTGGCTAATACTGTACCCAATGGATAACAATAGAAACACAGATTGTAAATATGTTTGGCATTCCATCTGAGATCTTGATACCTTAAGAATTACTCTTCGGCCCCAAATACCTTGCTTTTAAGTTTTTATTTTTAGAATAGTTAATTTCACAGTGTCATTTATTTTAATAACACAAGTATATTATATTATTTTATAGCAATTACATATAACTTTTATAAATAATAGATAGATAAATGCTGTTCTTTATTTTTACTGCAATTTTAAATTTATGATAAAAGTTTTTCAGATACATCCATACTCTAGTGGGCTTGAGAAAATCCATGCAACAAGTCAACTATTACAAAAGTGAGATAATGAGCTGTAGGGCAACACACAGTGGGAAATGCATATTCACATTAGTTGCTACATTCTCTTGGTCAAAATGCAACTCTTAATTCAGTCTTGACCATTTACTACTGGTTGCTATCATTGGATACAGCAAACTTCATGTTGATGTTCTTTGTATGCATGTCAATCAAACATTCTACTAAATTACTCAAACTTGGGTCAGCAAGACATTCAGCTCTGTGTTTAACAAATACTGTCAAAAAAGTATTTAATTCTCCAGATTGTAATAACTTCTTTATTTCTTAAAAAAATACTTAGATATTTCTTTATTTTAACTTTCAGCATCCTAGATAGTTTAGCTGCCTAGTAAACCTTCATAAATGCAGAGGGTATTTTGTACCCTATTACTTATTACAATAATTTGGATCTTCCTACATGCTAGATATAAAAATTTAGACTTTTAATTTAAATCTTTTACGTTACAAATGTATTCAAAATCTCACTCATCAGCATGCTCTTTTCTTAGCTTACCTTTTTCATTTTTATTTTACTTATTATCTTTTTAAAATTTTTCTCCATTTACTTAGATTCCACAATTTTCTAATATACTATCTGTAAACATCTCCAAAAATTTTCTTCTAAGAGAATTAGCTATTAGCCATAATTAGAGTTATAATTTTAGCAATTGCTAGTTTGGAAAGAATGGGTATAAATAAATAAAGGAACTCATCCACCTTTCAAAAGCTAATTCATTTTTATTCTCATAACTAAGTATAAAACTTAGAATATTACAACTCAAACTGCAGGAGGGATGGTTATTGCTACTAATAATTTGAAGTCTATAAGTTCTTGTGCAAGTCATGTTTCATACCCCCCATTGGTAAACCACTTGATCCTACTGAACCTCAGAATTTTTATTTTCATTATAATGAGCATGTTAGGCCTAATAGTCACTAAGTTCCTTTGGTTATGATTCAGACTGCAATAGAGAAAGAAATGAATCCTTATACACAATTCTATACTCTACCAACTAGTTGATCTTGTTTATGACCCCATTTTACCTTAACCCTCAGTATTATCATCAGTCTAATAGACTAGAAGGTTGCAAAAATAGGTATATTTCCTATATATAAACAAATATATGGGGACTTAAACCAGTAAATGTCCAATATACAAATGTGTATTATTATGTGTTATATTTTAATTGAGCCATGATTAGCAAAAATTAAATAACAACAATTAATGATAGAGTTCACATATAATATTGTTTAAAAGTTAAAATAGCTCAATGGTAAACAGATTTAAGTAATATTCTATTATATTTCAGAAAATAAAGTAGTTTATTAGACTTTTTATTTTAAAATAATTACAAACTCTTAAGTTTGAAAATTAGTATATTTATTTTCATTTAGCTAAAAATCATTAAAACCATAAGTACAGGCCTTGATAAAACACCTGAATGGAAGAGATTATTCTCTGTGCTGGAGAGATGGCTCAGTGGTTAAGAGCACTGACTGTTCTTCTGAAGGACCTGAGTTAATTTCCCAGTATCCACATGACAGCTAACAACTGTCCATAATTCTAAGATCTGACACCCTTACACAGTTATACATGTAGTCAAAACACAAATTCACATAAAGTAAAAATAAATATTAGAAAAAGATTATTCTCCAACAACAACAACAAAAAAGATGATTAGTGGATAAAATAAGGCATGTAAGATAAACTAGATGAGCAGATAGGGAAAGACATTAAAAAACCAAAGTAAACTAAGAATCTTTTTAGGAACTACGGTGTTGTTACAAAGTAAGTAGACATAAAGAAGAAGCATGTACGCTGATAGAGTAACCACTAAGTATCAAGTCACTAAGAATTGAGGCAACTATTTCTTGACAAAGTTCTTTGAGATAAGTCTGTTAGGACTGATGTGTCTGCCCTTCAGTTGGCACTCCTGGAGAAAGCTAGCACTTAATAAATACAAAATAATTTTCTTTTTTATTATTATTTTTCCTTTTTTATTTATTATGAATAAACTCTCAGTTTTCATCCATGCATCCCCTTATTCAAACTCCCTTCCCCCTCCCACCCCTCTCAGTCATTCTCTCTTCTCTCCATCTCCTCCACAGCAAGTTCAGGAGATCCCAAGGTCCCATGGTGGCTTAGTTCAGTATACACTCTTGGCAAATCTGCTTTCCTCATCCCAACATCAAGACTGGGTTAGGTGTTCCTCTGGATGGAATGAGCTCCAAGTAGCAGACACACACAAAATTTCAAAACATTGCTCTCTATAGTCTATGACATGTGAAGGACATATAAGAATACAAACACATGCAAGCAGAAATTTATAATTAGATTAAAACATTTTATTTAGTTTGATTCCCATTCCTGGTGTTACTTTTTAATAATGGAACCATGATGCTGATGGAGGGAGTGACATAATGACATTATTGAGAATTCTAGGGAAAAGATAGTAGTGGGAAACTCACATTATAAAAAAAGTAAGGCAATAGATTCTAAAAGTTCCTTGGGGTAGGTGGAACAACAGTATAAAGGTGAAATTTTATGGGTTGCTCCTCTGTAGTGCAGTCTGAAAGGAGAATCATTAGAGTCTGGAACAAAAGCAAGTCCAGAGTTGTACCAGAATGCCTCAAAGAAAAATCTAACTGTACCATTTCCCCCACGTCGAACTCATGGCAAACTATTTCAACTTAATTCAATGAGTAGGAGAAAATGTGACAGTCATTGTTACCTTGATTTGGTGGGTTTCAGTATATTTATAATCCAAGGGTAAACTCCCTCTGATCTGTGAAGCTGTATTTCTGTACCTGAATACTGTTTAACAGACCAACCTAGTTAAAGCACTATGTTGAAACTTGTTACTGAGCAATTTTTAATTATGTTACTGAGAAATTAATGCTCACAACCAAATGAATTTGTCACTGCAGAAGAGCTTACCCAAAGAGAAATCTGTATTATGATTTATTTCTGTCAATCATAATGAGATTTCCATAGCCTAAGGCGTAGTTCCAGTGCCACACATTTAGCTTCATGATGAGATTTCCAGATACAGAAAGGACATATCAGTTTCCCTGTACTTGTGAGTTTATTACAATTATTATAAAGTATTTTCTAACTACAAAATATAAGGTTAAAATGAAAGTATGTCAGATCTTTTAAATTATTTTTTATTTAGAAATGTTTTTTGTTACTTTTGTTTTTACATGCCAACCACATTTCTCCTTCCCTCCTGTCCACCCACTCACCTCCCAACTTCTTGCCACTCCATCCACCAATCTACTCCTCACAGAAGATAATGACTGCATGAGGAGTCAGCAAAGTCCGGGATATCAAGTTGAGGCAGGACTAAACCCTTTTCCCATATTAAAGCTGAGCAAGGTATTTCCCTACAGGGAATGGGCTACAAAAATCAAGCTCATACAGTAGTAATAAATCTTGGTCTCGCTACCAGAAGCCTCACAAACTGCCTAAGCCACACAACTATTATCCGTACTCAGAGGACTTAACTTGTTCCCATGCAAGTTCCTGAAATGTCAGTCCAGAGTTAGTGAGCTCCCAGTAGTTCAGTTCAGCTGTCTCTCTGGTTTTTTTCTCATTATATACTTGACCCCTTTGCTCTTAAATTCTGTCTTTCTTCTCTTCCACTTGACTGGTAGTGCTTGACCTAGGGCTCAGCTGTGGATCTCTGTATTTGCTTCTATCACTTGCTGGATGAAGGATCTATGATGACAATTATGGTGGTCCTCAACTTGATTACAGGGGAAGGCCAATTCAAGAACCTTCTACACTATTGCTTGGAGTCTTAGCTGGGGTCATCCTTGTGGATTCCTGGGAATTTCCCAAGCACCAGGTTTCTCCCTAATCATAAAATGACTTCCTCTATCAAGATATCTATTTTGTTGTTCTTCCTCATTTACCCTCCCCCAAATTTACCATCCTATTCCCGCATGTTCTTTTCCCACACTGCCTTAGCCCTCTATGTTCGAAATTTACTCAGAAGATCTTGTTCTGATTTCTGGTGGTATCCATGGATGTCTAATTTAGGGTCCTCCTTAGTGCCTAGCCTATGAATTGCAGCCTGGTTATCCTTTGCTTAATGCTTAATATCCACTTTGGAGTGAATACATACCATGTTGGAGGTAATCTAAGTGGATTACCTCATTCAGGGTTACATTTTTTCTAGTTTTATCACTTTATCTGCAAATGTTAATGAGTCATTTGTTTTTCCTGCTCTGCTGCATAATACTACATTTTGTAAATGTACCATTTATTATTAAATCAATTCTTCAATTAAGGGGCATCTATGTTGTTTCAAGGTTCTAACTATTATAAATAATGGTGCTATGAACATAGATGAGGAAATAGCCTTGTGGTATGAATGTGTATCCTCTGGGTAAAAACTCAAGAGTGGTACTGCTGAATCATAAAGTAAATTGATTCCTAGTTTTCTGAGAAACTGACATACTGAATACCAAAGTGGCTGTACAAATTTCTATTTCTACCAGCAATTGAAGAATATTCCCCTTGCTGCACATACCCCCAGTATAGGCTATCATTATTGTTTTTTATCTCAGTCATTCTCATAGCTGTAAGATAGGATAGCAGAGCCGTTTTAATTTGCTTTTCCATTATGGCTAAGGATATTGAAAAATTCTCTCCATGTCTTTCAATCATTTCAGATTTTTTGGGGGGGTTGTCTGTGTACATTTATACTCCATTTTTTTTTACCTGATTTGAGATCTATATTTAAGCCTTCTTTTGTTTTATTTGTAGACATTTTTATTATGAATAAAATCATATTTTTATCCATGTATATCCTTGTTCAAGCTCCCTTCTACCTCCTGCCCCTTCCAGTCACTCTCTCTTCTCCACATCACTTTATCTCCTCCCCAGTAAAGGCAGTAGGTTCCAAGGTCCCAATGTGCCTTATTTCAGCATCCACTCCTAGCAGATCTGCTTTCTTCACCTCAACATCAAACTGAGTCAGGTGTTCCTCTGGAGGGAGCAGGGTTCAAGGTGTTTCAGATCCTAAGCTGTTCAGTGTTTGTAGTTTACAGCTTGAACATGCTTTGCTTTTTGCTTTTTTGTCTAGAGTCCACTAATAAGTGAGTACATTCCCTGCTTATCTTTCTGGGTTTGTGATATCTTGCTCAGGAGGATATTATCCAAATCCATTCATTTGCCTGCAAATTTTAGGGTATCATTTTTCTTACTGCTGGGTAGTACTCCATTGTGTAGATGTACCACAGTTTGTTAATCCATTCTCCAGTTGAGGGATATCTAGGTTGTTTCCAGGTTCTTGTTATTACTAATAATGCTGCTATGAACATAGTTAACCTAACGTCTTTGGTGTGCAAATGTACATCTTTAGGGTATACACTCAGAAGTGATATTGATGGGTCCTTGGGGAGATGAATTCCCAGTTATTTGAAAAACCACCATCCTGCATTCCAGAGTGACTGAGCAAGCTTACACTCACACCAACAATGGAGGAGTGTTCCCCTTGCTCCTCAACCTCTCCAGCAAAGATTGTCCTCTGTGTCTTTTATCTTAGCCAATCAGAAATGTGTCAGGTGGTATCTCAAAGTTGTTTTGATTTGCATTTCTCTGATGGCTAAAGATGATGAGCACATTTTCAAGTGCCTTTCAGCCATTTGTAATTCTTCTGCTGAGAATTCCTTTTTAGTTCTGAACACCATTTTGTTATTGGGTTATTCAAGGTTTTGGGCTCTAGTTTCTTGAGTTCTCTATACATTTTAGAGATCAGTCCTCTATTACTTGTACGGTTGGTGAAAATCTTTTTCCATTCTGTAGGCTGTCATTTTGTTCTATTGACTGTGTCCTTGGCTTTACAGAAACGTCTCAGTTTCAGGAGGTTCCTCTTATTGATGGTTGCTCTTAGTATCTGTGCCACTGGTGTTATATTTAGGAAGTGGGTCACCTATGCCAATTTGTTGGAGAGTATTTCCCACTTTCTTTTCTGTCAAGTTCCTTGTGGCTGGGTTTTTGTTGAGGTCTTTGATCCACTTGGATTTGAGTTTTGTGCAGGGTGACAGGCTTGAATCTATTTGCATTTTTCTACACACTACCATCTAGCTATGGGAACACCATTTGTTAACGATAATATTTTTTTCCAATTGAATATTTTGGGCCTCTTTTTCAAAGATCAGGTGTTCATTCCTTTTTGTGTTAATGCCTGGATCCTCAATTCTATTCCATTGATCCACAAGTTTGTTTTAATGCCAGTACCAGGCTGTTTTTGTTTGTTTGTTTGTTTGTTTGTTTTGTTTTGTTTTGTTTTTACTGTAGCTCTATAGTATAACTTGAAGTCGGGGATGGTGATGCTTCTTGAGGTTCTTTTGTTGAGCTAAATTGTTTTGGCAATCTTGGCTTTTCTGTTATTTCAAATGAAGTTGCATACTGTTCTTTCCAGTTCTGTAAAATATTGTGTTAGGATTTTGATGTGAAGTGCATTGAATCTGTAGTTTGCTTTTGGTAGTATTGCCATTTTCACTATGTTGATCCTATCTACATATCCAGGAACATTCCAGGTCTTTCCTCTTCAATTTCTTTCTCCAGTGATTTAAAGTTTTTGTCAAATAAATCTTTTACTTCTTCGGTTATAGTTACTCCAAGGTATTTAATGTCAATTTAAATTACATTATCTGATATTTGATGTCTTTCTTGAGTACTTTAAATATTTTAGAAGTCAGCTATCTGTAAGAAGTAGGATTAATGAAGATTTTTTTCTCATTCTGTAGGCTTTCATTTTGTCTTGACTGTGTTCTTTGCCTTACAAAAGCTTCTCAGTTTTAGGAGGCTCAATTTATCAATTATTGCTTTCAGTGTCTCTATTACTTGTGTTATAATTAGAATCGAGTTTCCTGTGCTAATGCATTCAAGGCTATTTCTCATCTTCTCTTCTATTAAGTTTAGTGTTCCTGAATTTATGTTGATGCCTTTGATCCACTTGAACTTCAGTTTTGTGCTTTGTAATATATATGGATCTATTTAAATTTTTCTACCTGCTACCATTCAGTTATGCCAGCATCATAACTTGAAAATTTTTTCTTCCACCATTGTATATTGGGAAAATATCAGGAGCCAAAAATTGGAGTTTGGACTAATGTCATAGTTTTCAATTATATTCTCTTGATCCACATTTCTGTTTTAATGCCAATACCAAGATGTATTTTTTTTTTACTAAAGCTCTGTAGTAGAACTTGAAGTCAGAGATGGTCATTATTCCAGAAAATCTTTTATTGTACAGGATTATTTTAGTAGTTCTGGATTATTGACTTTTCCATGTAAGTTGAACATTTTGCTTTTGAAGTCTGTGGAGAATTGTTTTGAGATTATGATGAGGATTGCATTGAACTGAGATTGCCATTTCTACTATGCTTATTCTACTTATCCAAGAGCATGAGAGACCTTTCCATATTCTGTTATCTTCTTTAATTTCTTTCTTTAATGACTTAAAGTTTTTATAATATAGATCTTTCACTTGTTTTATTAGAGTTACCACAAGACATTTTATGTTATTTTTGGATATTTTAAAATATATTACGTTGAATTATCTCTCAACCTGATTATTATTTGTATATTGGAGGGCTATTGTTTATTTTGGGGGTTAATTTTGTATCCTGTCATATTGCTGAAGGTGTTTATCACCTGAAGGTGTTCCATTGTAGAATTTTGAAGATTGCTTATTTATACTGTCCTATGATCTATAAATATCAAATTGTGACTTCTTCCTTTCCAATTTGTATACAGTTTACCTCATTTTATTGTTTTACAAGACATCGATTACTCTATTGAATAGATATGTAGAGAGTGGACATCCTTGTCTTGCTCCTGATTTTATAGAGATAACTTTGATGTTGGTTGTTTGCTTGTTATATATTGTCTTTATTATGTTTAAGTATATTCCTTGTGTTCCTGATCTTTGTAAAACCATTATCATGATGTTGCTGATAAAAGGGGTGTTGGACTTTGCTCAAGGCTTTTTTAGCATGTAATTAGATGATCATGTTGAAATTTTTCCTTTGAGATTGTGGTTACTATTAAAAGATTTTCACAAGTTGAACCATCCCTACCTATATCTCTTAGATGAAGCCTGTTTGATCATGATAGATTTTTAAATGAGTTATTGAATTTTGCTTGCCAATATTTTATTATTATTGCATCAATGTTCATGAGGAAGATT
This sequence comes from Sigmodon hispidus, assembly GCA_004025045.1. Taxonomy (NCBI): domain Eukaryota; kingdom Metazoa; phylum Chordata; class Mammalia; order Rodentia; family Cricetidae; genus Sigmodon; species Sigmodon hispidus. The sequence goes on from PVIH01012559.1 coordinate 13,592, forward strand.
GCTCTGTCATTTTTTAGTTTTGTCTTTTTGTGGGTTCGCAATCAAAGTGACTGTTGCCTCATTAAAACAGTTTGACAATGTCCCTCTGTTTCTATTGTGTTAAACACTTTGAGGAGTCATTCTGCCCTTGCATATTTTATTTTATTTGATTGAAAGACTTTCAATGACTGCTTCTTTTTTCTCAGGTGTTATAGGTTTATTTAAGTAGTTTTTCTGGTCTTGGCCTTGAATACACTTTTGGTAAAGGGAATATATCAAAAAAATGAAAAAATATTTTTTTTTTTTGCTTTTTGAAATTTGTGAAGTACAGGTTTTTGAAGTATGACCTAATGATTCTTTTGTCTTGATTTCCTTAGGATTTATTGTTATGTCCACCTTTTAATTTCTGATTTTGCTAATTAGGTTTTTTTCTGTCTTTTGTTTAGTTTGGTTAAAGTTTTGTCTATCTTGTTGATTTTTCTCAAAGAACCATTTTTTTTAACTGGGTTCTTTGTATTGTTCGCTTTGTTTTTATTTTATTGATTTCAACCATTAGTTGTTTATTTCTTGCTGTCTACTTCTTCAAGGTGAGTTTGTATATTTTGGTTCTAGAGCTTTCAGGTGTGGTGTTAATTTTCTTGTGGGAGGCTTTTTCTGAATTCTTTATGTATCTATTTAGTGTTATGAACTTTCTTCTTAGCAATGTTTTCATTATGTCCCATAAATTTGTATATGTTGAGTGTTCATTTGCATTAAAATCTAGCAAGTTTAATTTTTTTATTTTATGTCACAAAGGTTGTTAAGTTGAAAGCTGTTCAGTTTCCATGAGTTTGTAGGCATTTACTATTTTGTGGTTTTGTTGTGGTCCATGAAGTGCTGAGAAAAAAGTATATTTTTTTGGTGTTTAGGTGGAATATTTTATATATTTATCTATTAAGTCCATTTGATTCATAATACCTGCTAAATATTTTATTTTTCTGTTAAGTTTCTGACTGAGAGACCTGTCCATTGATAAGAGTTGGGTATTGAAATATCACAATATTATTGTGTGAGACTTGATATGTGATTTAAGCTTTAGTAATGTTTAATTTTCATAAGGGGTGCCCTTGTATTTGGGGCCTGTATATTCAGCATTTTGACTTCATCTTGATGAATTATTCTTGAGATAAATATGTAATATCCTTCTCAATCTATTTTGTTTGATTTTAGTTTGAAGTTTATAATTTTAGATATTAGGATAGGTACACCAGCTTGCCTCCTTTGTCCATTTGACATTTTTACCCTGAGGTTGTGTCTGTTTTTAACATTGAGGTATGTTTCTTTTATGCAGAAAAGGTTGAATCCTGTATTCATATCCCTTCTCTTGGCCTATGTCTTGTTACATAGGATTTGAGTCCAATGATATTAAGGAATATTATTAACCAGTGATTTTTTTTGTTCTTTGGTTGTAGTGTGTGTCTGTGTGTCTGTGTGTTTTTCCCTTCCTTGGAATTTTATTCTTTGGGTTTATTTATTTCTTGTGTTTTCTTTGGTGTTTCTAATTATCTTAGGTTATAATTTTCCTCTTAGTGCTTTCTATAAGGATAGATTTGTGAATAAGTATTATTTAAATCTGGTTTTGTCATATTTGTTTACACTGTCTATGGTGATTGAGAAATTCTGGGTATAGTAGCTTGGACTGGCATTCATGATCTCTTAGTGTCTGTATACTTTTTGTCCAGGATCTCTGTCTTTCACAGTCTCCATTAAAAAATTGTGTGTTATTCTAACAGTTCTGCCTTTTTTAAAAAAAAATATATAGATAGATAGATAGATAGATAGATAGATAGATAGATAGATAGATATTTTCATGTGAATTGGTTTTTTGCCTGCATGTATAACTATGTAAGGGTGTCAGATCTTGGGATTACAGACAGTTCTTAGCTGCCATGTGGATGCTGGGAATCAAACTCAGGTCCTCTGAGAGAACAGCCAGTGCTCTTAACCACTGAGCCATCTCTCCATCATGGTTCTGTCTTTATAAGTTACTTGGCCTTTTACCTTTACAACTTTTAATATTTTTTTCTTTATTTTGTATGTTTAATGGTTTGATTTTCATGTGGTCAGTAACTTTTTTGAAGAGATCTAGTCTATTTTATATTCTGTAACCTCCTTGTTTCTTCATGGGCATTTTTTTTAAGGTTTGCAATGTTTTCTTCTGTGATTTTGATGAATACTTTTTTGTGTGTGCCTCATTGTTAGTATTCTCCTCCTTCTTTTCATATTATTTTTAGATTTGGTCTTTTCATGGTGTCCTTAATACATAATACAAAAGTTGGACCTTCTTATTATGATTATTTTGGCTTTAATTTTTACTTTGAGTGAAACATTTATTTCTCTATTGTATTTTTCATGCCAGAGCTTCTCTCTTCCATCTCTTCCATTTTGATGGTTATACTTGCATCTATAGTTCCTGTTAATTTAGTTCTATTTGACATTTCCCACATTTTCTTTGGTTGTGTCTTCTTTATTGCTTCTATTTCTACTTTCAAGTCTTGAACTCTTTCCTTTGCCTGTTTAATTTCTTTTTTCCTTTGAGATATTTGTTGATTTCTTTTCATTTTTTTTTATGTTTTAATGTGAGATTGTAAAGTTTACTAAGGGAATTATTTATTAAGAGGGTTCAATGAGGAACTACTTATACAAAATAAAACAAAACTTATTTGTAGAGTCTTTGGAGGGCTGTGGACTAATCTGTACCACTCAGGTAGACATCTGATTTGGTCTTCCTCATCATCCAAGAGCTTGAGAGAAAAGAGGCTTAATATTTGTATCTTAGATCTTAAACTGGCCCTCTGGCTACAACTTGAATACTGATGCACTGAGGCTATAGGTGTTTCCCAGATATATGTTAGACAAAAGACCATGCCTTAATATCAAGCTGTTATAGTACCTATCTCCACTATGTCTACCTTTCTTGACTAAATAAAAAAATTCTAAACCTAAATACACAACTATATACAATAGGAACAATTGTCAAGTAATATCCAGGACAGAGAAAGAGCAATAATATAAACAAGGTGAAATGACAACCAAGAAGAATAATATCAAACACAAAAGATGCTAAATGTCTAAAATATTGGCAAGTGGAGAAATTCAGAGATTATTCCAAAAGCTGTACTATCCTGAAGAATTTGAATATAGTACCTATTATGCTCTAGCTAAGGTATGAGATGGTTGTAACTATAACCACATAATCTTCAACCACATCAAAGACTTGAGAAGAAAAATATAATATCTGAGTAAGCAGGAAGTATAAGCAAGCACTTTTTGAAATTCAGCAAGAGAAGACAGAGACAGCTGGCTGCCTAGAAAGTCACTCAAAGTTTGTTGTTGTTGTTGTTGTTTGTGTCTTGCTATGGTTTTTTGTTTTGTTTTGTTTTGTTTTCCAACATTTAAGCATCCAATTTTTTGGTTATAGGCCTAGAATATCTGACAACATACAATTTTTCGAAGCAGAGTGTTTTGAGAGACTATGTTACTTAGCCTTGGCAGGGTTCAATAGCTCTCATACTTTGTCCTGCTAGTCTGGATTGTGTAGTATGCTTACTTTTAGCAGTCCAGGAAAGGGCAGTTCTTTGTCCAATAGGCCATCATTTTTGCCAAGAGAAAAAAAAACTCTATATGAAATGTTTCTGATGTCCAACATTAACTCAGGAAAAGACTTTTGCTTCCAGGAGTATTCATGACTCCCATCAGCTGAATTCGGGAGTAATATTTTTGATTGTGAGCTTAGCCTTTAATGGCTGAGCCATCTCTCCAGCCCAATTCTGGAGTAATAAAATATTTAAATACCATATTCTCTTGGTATATGAAGTGTTATCTATTGATATCTATTGATATCTATTGAAGGATTTCAAGGAAGGAAAGGAAAAGGAAATTTTGTAATATTGTGATTTCTAAAATTTTTTTAAATGTGTAGCAATCTTACTTGCATTATCACCCTTGATAAGTCATGCTTATGATTTTTATCTTCTTTATAGTTATTGTTAACTTCTCAGCATTTTAAATTCATTTTACTGTTTTTCTTGATAAATAAAAAATAAGTAAAGAAAAAAATGGGAGCTGAAAAAACATCACATTTAATGATCAAATGAACAGTATTAGAAAAGGCAGGGCTTGTAGTCATGATTACCCAGGAGGTCTAGTTTGAGAAAGGAAAATCCCTTAGGATTGGGAATCTAGTGAACCTGAACTGAAAAATATCAAATATAAGAAAATTCAATTAAGCAAAAATACAGAACTAGGAGGTTGATAAGAATTCAAAAAACTGAAAAAACCATATAAGTTCAGCATCTATATTTCACAATTATAATTTAATTCTCATTGAAGCTTAAGTCATAAGGAATAAAAACTCTTAATATATTGAATGTCTTAAAAATGATACCATTTTTTTTAAATATATATTCATGATGAATTATATTAGTTACTAGTTATTAGTTCTAAAGTAGAAAATCCTAAGTTGACAGGTTTCATATATGACAATGGAAAACATCAGACTCTAGAAACTGAATCACCTTGTTCCTTCTCAGAGTGTTGAATGTTCCAACCCCAGCTGAACCTGTTCAGGCATGAAGAGGATGACAAAAGCCAAATAATGCTTAAAAGCCTGATATTGTAACCTTAAGCAGATAACTAAAGTAAAAAATAATATGAGTATGAATGAATAGTATGCGAGAAGAACTATTTGATGATAAAATTAGTTAGATGTGTTCTTCAATCCAAAATATTAAGAAATAGAAAGTCTTGGGCATTAATCGGCAGGAAACACAGATTGTGGCCTGCCCAAACATTTTTGTGTCTGCTGTGGGCCTCCTAGACAACTAGGAACTCAAAGCACTGGGGTGTCAGGTATCATCATACCAAGTATTGCCTGAGGTCTCTAGGTCAGGAATGGGAGAGAGGAAAGGCAATAGCTCAATACCATCATTGTAGGTCATTCTCAACAAACCTCCACCTGTGATACAAATAAGAGTTTGGGTGCTGAGCATTTGGTTAGCACTGTATTTAGAGAGTACAGGGTGGAGAGGTAGAAGAGAGGGAACACCATAATAGATTGTGGCCTGGGGAGAGAGGTGGATCTGGAGAGATGAGGGTGATGAGTGACGGAAAGAGCTGACATGAATGGCCCACTGGCTACCAGAGTCCAGGACAATGTCTGGGTTTCAGTTATAACCAAGGGTCCATGTCTTAACTCTGGGCTCTGGAGAACCTCAGAGGGCATGTGTTGATATTTGTGGTTTCTATAGCCATTGGGAGCTTGTAGGAGCCTGTGGTCTTGACCACCATGAGGAACTATATTTGTGTCTGAGGGCTGTTCTGCTGCTCAGATCATGCCAAACTTAGTGACCTACACAGCAATCTGTAGCCATGCTAACACAGTGATCTCTGGCCACGGTGACAGTCTCAAGCTGCTGCCAAACACCACATCTGGGACGGTGGTCCTGCTATGGCTGTGATCTGTGTTGATATACTTGGCCTATGTTGCTACGAGGGTTCAGATGTATGCCTAGGTTCTGGGTCACAACCTATGACCATATTGATGTTGGAGGCCTATTCCTCATTCAAGACTAGACCAATCTGATTGGCCATACTGTCAACTAAGACCATGGTTTTGTCTAGATCAGAGCTGCAGCTGAGGGCCATATCTGAGCCAGTGGTTCTGCTGTAGCCACATTATATGTCAACATTTTTGGCTCCTCAGACCATTAAAGATCATGCAGATTCCAAGGATTTGGGCTGCCACCTGGGCCATATTGGTGTCTGAGGGCCATGCTGATATAGGGGACACACTGGTCCGAGTAGCCTGTGGTACCACTGGATTCCATGTGACATTTGGGCCCAGGATGCTGTCTAAGAACATGATTGGTTCCAGAGCGTTACTGCAGCCAGGGTCAGGGTTGATGCCTAGGATTGGGGATGGGTCATGGGAATCATGCTGTGTTGAACTGGATTACCAGTCATGCCTCTCCTTGGGCAATGCAGCAGGTGGGAAGGCCCTATACCTTAAGGGGTAGCTCACATTGGCACTTATGAATTACAGTCATACCCTCATCATAAGCATGGACATCTCCCAGGAATCATATTAGAACTGGCCCTGTAGTTGGAGAAACAGGTAAGCTAGCCCTGAGAGCAGAAGAGTAGAAGAGCTGATGCCACCCACCTTCTCTTGCCATGCAGTGGCATGAATGAGGAAAAGATGCCCTCTCACTTTCTGCCCTTTCCTCCCCCATCTGGCCATCGTGTCAAAAGAGTGAAAGAATAAGCCCTGCCCACAGTTTCAGTAAACAGGAGAATGGGCAGCACACTAGAACTGTTGTCAGGAGCTAAGATGAGTCAGCCTAGAAGATAGGTACAAGAGCAGGAGAGCTGACCCTGGAGCCTCTTTCAATACGCCTTCTTCAGCAGTCAGGAGAGAGAGCCTTGCCTGGGAAAAACAGTAGAACCTGACCTAGTGATATGAACATGGGAAACCCTGATCTCAGGGCCTAAGACCAGAAAATCTGGGCCAGCTCCTTGCTGCAGGATGAGCTAGCTTGAGCAATAATGGAGAGCTTGCCTGGGTAGTGAGGATGAGGGAAAGCTGGCATGCTGACTAGACAAGCCACCACCCTGGCCCAGAACCAGGCTGAGTTGGCCCGTCCCAACATCCATAGAATCTATGAACTGTTAAAGAGTTTGTGAAGGAGATGAAGCTACAGGTCCAAACAGCAGGGTTTCCATGACACAAGACAACAACAGGATATCCAGGGGGAGTCCCAGTGAGAACTGATTATGAGTGGTGCCGCAGAAAACCAGAGGCCTGACCAGACCAACTGCTGGACTCTTGGTGATCAACACTGGCAAATAGAGATGCATGGATGATAGGGAAAGTGACTACACCTTCTACCAGAAGATTCTTGTTTTATCTCTCCATCTTTTTAAATGATGCTTTTGATTTTGTTATGTTTTGTTTCTTGGCTTAGTTTGGTATTTGCTTTTCCTTTTGTATTTGGTTTTGATTTTAGGAGGAGGTTATAAGAGTCGAAGTCAGATGTTAGGAGATGGGGAGATTAGTGATATTGGAATGCATGATGTGAAATCTACAAAACGTCAAGAAATTTAAAAACAAGGACAGAAATATCACATACCAATACATCTTCATTGGATCACCTGTAAGAACTTAGGTAAAACTGCAAAATAATAATTTCTAATTTTAGTTCTAATTTGATAAATGTTTTTCTCATCAAATCATGGGATAATTAGTTAAATAATGAAAAGAACCATTTATTTAGACTGTACCTTTATTTTCCTTGTAGATGTATAGTAAATTCTCTCTTTTATTATTAAGGAAACAGCTGATATGTCCACGCTATTTGCTTGTTATACCAACATAATCTGTTCTGAACTACCTATAAGTTGGTAATTGCAATTGTAATCTGGAAATCAGATAATCATTACCACTGAAAACAATACCATAAAATTGCTAAATGATAATAAAATTTAAGGATGCATCTTTTAAAGATATCCCAAATTAGGTATTTTTAAATTATTTAAAATAATAAAAAAATCTATATTTTCCTTAAAAATTATACTATACCAGTAACCAATTAATAAGACTATCAATTAAGTTTGATATTGGATTTAGTGTACATGTTTATTTAGTAAGTTGATTTCTTAGAAAGATATCTTAATATATTTACAATAACATTATATTAATATTAATAGAAGAAACATCTTCTTCTATTGTGCTGTTATTATCTGAATGCTACAGTATTTATCATTATAATCTGAGATCACTTTCATACAGCCTTTTATGTAACAACTGTTTATTTCTTTGTCTCTCATTTACTTTCTTTTAGTAACTATTTATGTTAAGCATAAGTTGAATTCTGTTTTAATTATAATCACAAATATTTTTGCCAAAAGATTTCTAATTTAATTAAATTTTAAAATAATGCAAAACTGACACATGGCAGGGTATATTTTTCTGTATTACCATTCTTCATGCTTATATATCTATTAGTGAAGTTTGCATGGGAAGAATAAAGCAAAGGATGAAATTTTAACTAACCTCATTTCCAACTCATTTGTGGAAAGGTTTAAGATGGGGAACACTGCAAGCACTTAAGGACATTTCCACAGAAAATCCTAGACTCTAAGACAACACAGAAGAGTACCACAAAACAACCAAGACAGAGAGCCTAGAAAGGCATGTGGGACACATATGCAGAAAAATCAGTGCCACTAATTAATTATATTACAGTTAGCTGTTAAGAAAGTTACCATTGGTCCTTAGATTGGACTTCTCATTCTTTTTAATAATTAGACAGGCTAGAACAATTAGTTCTAAACACAAAAATTCTGCTGAAAAAAATTTAATGTACACATTAGTGTTATAACAAGATTAACAAGCTGTGGTACATCTACACAATGGAGTACGACTCAGCAATAAGAAATGATATTCTAAAACTTGCAAGCAAATAGAAGGATATGGAAAATATCCTCCTGTGTGAGGTATCACAATTCCAGAAAGAGAAGCAGGAGATGTACTCACTCATTAGTGAACTCTAAACAAAAAGCAAAGCCTACCCAAGCTGCAAACCACAACCACTGAACAGCTTGGGATCTGAAACACCTGGAACCGGCACTTTGGAGCTCATTCCCTCCAGAGGAACACCTGACTCTTGATGTTGGAGTGAGAAAAGCAGATCTGCCTGTACTGGATGCTGAACTAAGCTTCCTTGGGGACCTTGGGATCTCCTGCCCTTGCTGGGGAGGAGATAAGGAGATGGGGAGAAGAGAGAGTGACTGGGAGGTGTGGGAGGGGGAAGGGAGTTTGAACAAGGAAATACATGGATAAAAAAATGACTTTACTCATAATAATTAAAAAAGATACATTTAAAACTCTGAGGACAGGGATGAATGGTTTGCAGCGTGCATGGCAGTCATACTCAATGCTATGGATTCAATCTCACGTATAAGATAAAATAAATACAGTGCAAGAAGTATGGCTGTTTGTTCAAGAGTGGGCATCACTGATAGCAAGCATAATCCAAAAGCTGACTTTCTACTACAAATACCTCTTATCAATAAAATTTTTGAAGCATTAACCCAAATTTACTGTAGAATATCAAACTGTTCTGCCTCTGTCAATAAAATTAACTCAGGTAGCAGAACAAAACAGAAACTGGGCTCCTCAGAAGTAAAAACAGAAATGCAAAATATCCCTAAATTTATGTTGACTAAATATGCATAGAATTTCAGAAATGTGGATTGGACAACCAATAATATTTTTATTTTATATTATGATAAAATGTGAATATATATGAGTACTATGCTAATATACACTTATACAAATACATTTTTAAAAATTTAAAAAATTAAGATATGAAGGTTTTAATTAAATTATAAGGACTGTTATGGGCACTGAAATTATTTCTTATACAAGGGAGTACCCCATCTTTACATCATTTGAGTAAGAGGCTGTTCATTCTCAAACATATATATCTTATATCTCTGGTGATGTAATATGGATATTACAAAATTTTCCTGGAAATCAGAAGACAGAGCCAACTACATTTATCCTTAAAGGTCAAGGAGTAATGACCCATTCCTGTGGTGATATATTATACATTAAATAAAAATAGTCTGAAATAGCAGAGGACAGAGCGACCGAGAGAGCCAAGCTATGAAGGTCAGGGAGTAGTGACCCATATCTTTAATCCCATCACATGTGAGGCAGACATCTATCTGGATCTCTGTGAGTTTAAAGGCTAACAAAGCCAAGCACTGGTGGCACATACCTTTAATTTCAGCACTTGTGATCTCATGCCCCTACTCCTAGTACTAGGAAAACACACACCTTTATTTAGCACCAGAAAAATTAAACCAGAAAGAAAGATGAGGATGGAGGAAGCAGGACTTTTTCCCTTGAATTGCTGCTTCCTTTTTTTGACTGAGAAAGAAGATACTTCCAGCTGGAGGATTCAGAGAAACAGGCCTAAGGAGTTGGCTGAGTGAGAAGTAGCTATGTTTGTTTCTTTATCTCCCTGATATTTCCAACTTTTTACCAATATCTGGCCCTGGGTTTTTATTATAATACTAAATAGAATTCATGCTGTGCATTCCTTTAACCTCATCATTTGGGAAATAGAAATCCTCTGGATCTCTCTTAATTCAAGGCCAAAGAGAGCCATACATTGGTGACACCCACCTATAATGTTATCACTAAGAACGTTGAAAGAAATGAGATAGCTGGCAGAGAAAGAGAAGGCAGGAGTTCAGCCCTTCCATTGCTATCCCATGTCCTATCAAAGCTAAGTACCTTGAGAAAGTCAGTCTGAGAATTCAAGAAGAATGGCTAGATAAGAAGTGGCTGTGGCTCATTCTATATCTCTGATCCTTTGTCTTTTCCCCAATACCTGTCTCTGGGTTTTCATTGTAAGACCCAGTAGAATTTGTGCAATGGATATATATTTCTAAATCACTTGTTTTGCACATGTTTGTGGTGATATATTTTACATTTAATTAAATTAGCCTGGAATATCAGAGAACAGACTCTCCCTTTGTAGGTCAGAGAGTGGTAACCCACAAATTAATCCCATCACTCACAAGAGAGAGAGATCTTCCTGTATTTGTGTGAGTTCAAGGCCACCATCAAACTAACATTAGTATCTCATACTTTTAATCCTAACTCTAGGATTATGATGGAGAATTGAACCTGGAAAAGAAGCAACTGGGCAAAGAAGATATTTAATGTAGGACAAGGCATAGATTCAGTCTTCTGTAGAAGCGAACAGCCAGCTGAGGATTCTTGAGGACAGTGTTTACCCCATTCAGTCTGAAAAGTTGGCTGGGTTAGAATTGGCTGAGGTCTGTTTCCTCTATCATATTCTTGTTTGGTTTTATTAAATATCCAATATATCACCATACATTTTGCTTTATTTCAGAGATCATTATATTACTGTAGTCTCTTCCATTATTCTGAATTTCTGCTTTGTCCTAATGTAATGCTATTTGTCACTACATCTATGCTGTATATAACTTTAAACTGTTTATATCTCAATTAATTGTGTTTTGGTTGGGTATTGCATTCATTATTTAGTGTCTCCTAGTTTTCTCTATAATTTATGATTTATTTTATTTTAAAACTACTATTCACATAAACAACAAATGTCCCAACTATTTGAGATCATAAATTAATATACATAGAAGGAAGAAAAAAATTTGTATTTAGAAAAATATTTTATTCAGCATGCATAAATATTATATATATTTATATCTCTTCTTATGTCATTTATGTTATTTTAATAGCTTCCATTCATTCATGTGTTTAAAATAAATCACATTCATTTTATACAAAAAAGACAAATAATATATGCATTTTCTTTTATGTAGATGTTAGCTTTTAAGACTTTGATAGTCATACTACTGTCTGTATAACCATATACATTAGCTAGAAAGTAAAAGAATAGAGGAAGAGAGAATTTCCCAAGAAAGGGCAAAAGAAATAAATATCTATTGTGAGTCAGTTGGAACACTGGAAGAGGAAGAAAAGACATGAATAGGAAAAAAGGAGTGGAGATACAGGGAAGAACAACCAACACTAAGAAAATTGGTGGAATGACATGGAAACATACTACAGTAAATACATTCATATACAAAAAAGTCTAAATGGGCTCCCCATATTATGGAAGAGACAAAACCCCATTAGACATTGATACCAAATGAAGCCTCCACTGCCAAGAATGTTTTATACTCTAATTGTGATGATGACCAAAGGCACACCATGGAAACTCCTAAACAACTCGTGCTGTTTTTTGTCAAGACTACTGGTTGGTTTTCACAAACTGATGGCAAAGCCCTGTTACTAAAGACAACACTCACATTTAACACTCAGAAGTTGAGCTGCCTAACTAGAGCTTTTACTCCTGTTGACTAGTATTCATGATATTGGACAGTACTCTGACTACTACCAGATGAGAAAGGTAACCACCAACCTGATCACAAACACTGTATTCTACAATAAAGACCTATCTTAAAAATACACTGGTGCAGTTCATACTCAAATGTTGTAGAAGTAACAAACCAATATCTAATTTGATTTAAAGCACATTTCATGAGTTAGAAACCACAGCTGACATGCTCAGGTTTCCAAGAGTGTAAAAGAAGATAGGCCATGGGCCTAGAAGAAAATCAAACACCACTGTTTTGCTAAAGCAATAAGATGCCCCTTAATAATGTTCTGCTCTACCTCGTAGATCAATTTCTTGATAAGTCAATATCAGAGATGTTACCTTCTACAGTATATTGGAACCAATAAAGAGATTTATAACTGGACAATGTTTACACAGTAAGAGACTTTGGAAGACTCTGTCCTAAATGGAATGTCTCTTTAAAAACCCTCCCTCAGGGCTTGGTGAACTATGTGGAAGAAGAGTCAGAAATATTGTAAAAGCCAGAGACGATTGATGATACCAAAACACAGTGTCTTTCAGACACAGTATGACTGATGCACATATGAATTCATAGAGACTGATATAGTAAGCATAGGGCCTGTACAGGTTCAATAAAGATGGGTATTCAGCACTGAGCAGGGAAATTGAACATAATACACCATCCCTTGTCAGGGAGCTATCTCCAAATGAAAACTGTTTTGAAAGAAAAATATTTTTTTTCAAAGAAGTCTCATTAAAAATAAAATAATGTTCTTCATAACAAAACAGATTTTAAATAAAGTAAACAAACTGCCATTTTATTACTGTGAAGAATATAGGTGTAAGCACTATAGTGTATTATGCCAAAAATAAAGAATATTCTTGCAGACAACTTTATTGCTTCAGACAATTTAGTTAAAAATAACTGATTTGCTTCAGAATTATCAATTTTGTATATATTATTTTGCAAATTTTTAAATATTCTTAACAGAAAACCTAAATTATATTCATAAGTAATAAAGAATTTTCCCATCAGTACATCTTATATTGACTTTAGTGTTTCTTATAAACATCAGTAGCAGTAAAATCCTATAGTCATTGTCTCAATGAAAAATTTTTATTTCAATTTTAATAAACATAAATGTCTCTATTTATAGAGATATCACATTAAAACAGATCAAGATAGTTGAGAAGTTCTCATAACTAAATGGATCATTTTGTGATAACCATAGGTATTGTCTATTTGTTCCTTACAATTCTTAGTTTATTATATGCCTAATGTTTTATTGCATTGTTCCAATTTATAAAAAATATTTTTAGTAAATAATATAAATCTTCCCTTTTCACATATGAGAAACTGAAATTTTAAAATGGCAAATAAACTTTTAAAATAGCATAACCTGGCAGAAGTAGACTAGTAGCAACCAGTGCTTTAAAAAATAAGCCAGAAGCTCATCCTTCAAGAGATTAATTGAACAAATTAACCTTTGAATAAATAAAAATAAAGCTGTCTTATCCAAATTACTAGAATTCTGTCTTTACTGACATTCCAAATTGTCATTTTTTAAAAACTGAATTTGTGTAAATATCTATTTTATATAAAATTTAAATACTTTTTACTTTTTGTTTGTTACTTCAAAAGAAAGAGTATATTTATAATAGTTTATATTCTTGTACATAAATGTAGAAAAATAAATACTAGGTGTGGATTAGTCAACAAAATATCAATAAGACATTGTAAACACAAAAACAAAACGGTCATGTATGGCTTTCAATGATTCCACATTATAATTTAATCTGTTTAAAGAAACACATTCACATGGAATCTTTTATACTCTGGCTCATCTATTCAGGTAGACTCTGAATGTAATGTATTAGGAAGAAGTTTTGCAATATCAACCCTTGGCTTATTTCTCTTTAGCAAGAATAGGGAGAAATCACCTTATTTCCATTTCACTCTCTTGCTCAGGAAAGGATGAAGATCTTTCCTATTTAACTAGTCTTCTAGTATTTTAAGAAATGAGTTTTTGCTGTTGACTTAATCTGCATTAATAACTATGACTGGCACCATGTAAAGCCAGCTCTCTATAGTACCATGTACACATTTTTCAAAATAGTATCTTTGTATTATTTCTTAGTATAAAGTACAGAGGAGCATTTTCAGGTTTCTTTTTTGAAGAATAATCCTTCACAGTTTCCCTGTGGTTTTTGTAACTAATGATACCATTTAGAAATATGAATATTTTCTTCAGTGTCTGATGGCAAGTTGTAGGTCAGGTAACCATCAGAAAAAAATGTTTTACCCTGTTAGTCCAGACCATTATTACTACTCAATGTGCAATTTTATATTCATCTACCATCACTGTATTAATTTCCCATGAATGTGCATCTGTGTGTATGTGTGTGTGTGTGTATGTGTGTGTGTGTATGTGTGTGTGTGTGTGTGTGTGTGTGTGTGTGTGTGTGTGTGTTTGTCTGCCCGTTTATGCTTAGAGTTGTTTTTTTCTGTTTATACCCTTGGATCTTAGATCAGACTCAGATCATAGGTTTGTGCAGTCCCATTCCTGCAGGGAAAACTCACTGTCCCAATTCCTCAGGCATGCTCACTTGCAGAATATCACATTTTCTAGCTAATCAGCTGTCCAACAGGAGAATGAATGCTATATCATCTTGTTTAATTGGGGTATCTCTGCATTTGAATTTAAACAGATGATGACCTATTGCCACATATTGAGGCCCCAAGGTCTCAATATGGCTTAGTTCAGCATCCACTCCTGGCAGATCCACTTTCCTCACCCCAATATCAAGACTGAGTCAGGTGTTCCTCTGGAGGGAGTGGGATCCAAGATGCTGGTCCAAGGTGTTTCAGATCCCAAACTGTTCAGTGTTTGTGGTTTCCAGCTTGGGCTTGCTTTGCTTTTTGCTTTTTTGTTTAGAGTCCACTAATGAGTGGGTACATCCTCTGTTTCTCTTTCTGGGTTTGTGATACCTCACTCAGGAGGATATTCTCCAAATCCATTCATTTGCCTGCAAATGTTAGGATATGATTTTTCCTTACTGCTGGGTCATACTCCCTTGTGTAGATGTATCACAGTTTTTTAATCCATTCTTCAGTTGTGGGGCATCTAGTTTGTTTCCAAGTTCTTGCTATTACGTATAATGTTGCTATGAACATAGTTGAGTTGATGCCTTTGGAGTGAGAATGTGCATCTTTAGGGTATATGCCCAGTAGTGGTATTGCTGGATCTTTGGGGAGATGAATTTCCAGTTTTCTGAGAAACCACCATACTGCATTCCTGAGTAGCTGAACAAGCTTACACTCACAGCAACAATGGAGGAGTGTTTTTGTTTTTCTTTTTTTTTTTTTAATTTAAAAGTTTTTGAGTATTTTTTGTTTGTTTGTGCATATTTTTGCATATGAACCACAGTTTTGTTCTCTCTCCTCCTATTATTCACTGCCACATCCACTCCTCAAAGAAGATAAGGCCTCCCATGAGGAGTCAAATAAGTCCCATATATCAAGTTGAGGCAGAACCTAGGCCCAACACACCTGTATCAAGGCTGAGTATCTTATCCCTCTATAGGAAATGGGATCCAAAAGGTCAGTTCATGCACTAGGGATAAATCCACATCCCAATGCCAGAGGCCTCACCAACTTCCTAAGGCACACAACTGTTCCCCACATTCAGGGAGCCTAGTTCAGTCGCATACAGGTTCCTTAGGGGTCAGTCCAGAGTTAGTGAGCTCCCAGTAACTCAGGTCAGCTGTCTTTGTTGGCTTTTCCCCATCATGATACAATTGGGGAAATGATGCCTGAACTTCCATTAATCAAATTAATGACCACCCTAATTGTTATCATAGAACCTTCATCTAGCAGCTGATGAAAGCAGACACAGAGATTCTCAGCTAAGCACTAAGACAAGCTTCCAGTTCAGTTGAAGTGAGAGATTCCTGATTAAGGTGCATTCTCTTCAGGACAGATTGTTTCAATCTTATCTGAAGTTGTTTTACAACAGTATCCAAAATAAGTTCAAAAAATTTATGACTATAAGATCTCTGGTTAACTTGTGGAATTAACACTCCATCAGATGGTATATATTTGGTATGTCACAGATGACCAGTGATTAAGATGTCACAACAATGATGAGCTAAACTGGGATAGATTCTAACTTGAATTTTTTATAAGATTCAACTCTATCCTTTATTTTTTTAGTTTCTTGTAGTCTTTTATATGTTTATTATTTATTATAGATTAAAGTCCTTTTTATCCATGCATCCCCTTGTTCCACCTCGCTTCCCCCTCCTAGTCAGCCTTCAGCCTCCCTTCTTCCCATTCCCCCATCCCCTTCCCAGAAAGGACAAGAGGTCCCAAAATGGATTAGCTCGGCATCCACTCCAGCCATGTCTGATTTCCTCATCCTAATATCAAGACTGGGTTAGATTTTTTTCTGAAGGGAATGGGCTCCAAGTTGTCAGTTCATGCACCGACACACAGTCTGATCCCTCCCCTTGAGGCTCCACATATTTCCCATGTCAGTGGACAGTGCCTATCCTTGGAGGCTAGTTCCATTTCCTAATGTTTCTCAGGTGGCTGTTCTTGATTCAGTTAGCTCCTCAGAGCTCCAGCCAGCCATCACTGTGAGAATTTTCCTTAAAGTCCCTATCTCCTTGCTCATATAGAGTCTCTTCCCCTGCTATCGGCTGGACCATGGTCTCATCCCAGTGCTGAGCCATGTATCTGTTCCTCTACTTGTATTCATTATTGGATGTAAGATCTGTGATGGCACTTAGGGTGGTTATTCATTCGATTACAGGATAAATCCAGTTTAGGAAACACCTTCATTACTAGCTGGACTCCTAGCTAGGGACATCCTGTGAGTGCTTGGAGGTTTCCCTAGAACCAGGTCTCTTTCCAACCCCACATTGGCTTTTTCTATTAAAATATCCATCTCTTTATCTTCCTCCTTGTTGTTCCTCCCCCACAATCCTCTTCTTCTCTCATGATTTGTTCAACTCTATCTTTTAGTGTAGATTTTTCTTTAATCTCACTAAAAGTTGATTCTGTACAAATGAAAATCACCATTAAATTTGCTTCTAGATAAGTTCCATATACATATTTACTATAAAGTTATAGGTGAGTAGTATAGTTTAGTATAGTATAGTAGTATAGTATAGTATGAAATGTCCTGTATATTTTCTATCTAAATTCTTGTTTTTCTATTCATGTTTTCCTGTATGAAATGATTATAAAACAGGAAGCATTTTTTCTTTTGAATTTGTATTATCTTTTTATTCATTGACATTATTTTTTTTGCTAACCAATAAATAACAAGTCAAGAGATTTTTACTCAGGATAAGAAATATTCCTTCCATGTTTAATTCATTGGTTATTATAATATTGTTTTTCTTTTCTCAAAAGCTATCCAAGTTTGTTTATTTTGTATTGATTTTTCCTGCCTAAAAAAGAAAAGTGTATGTGTGTGTGTGTGTGTGTGTATGTGTATGCATATGATTATAGCATGCTGGGGATAAATATCTAAACTTATGTTTGTCTATAGTATAGTTTTATTTTTTAATTTTCTAATAGTGAAGAAATAATTTTGAGTTCCAAATAGCTGAACTATTTTTTTTTAGTGTTTTTAAAAATACTGTTAATTTTATTGAACAAAAGCTTTTGGTCTCTATTTCAGTCTGATCACAGGTCCTCATCTCTTTTAAAATTTACTCTTCACATACTTCTACCTTTTTTACAGTTTACTTATGATACTCACAGGTGTTGATTCACTTTTGTCTCTTGAGGTTTTCATATATTCCAATGGATGATACTATGGAGCCATAGTTATACAAACCACTTATCTATTGTTTTTTCAATAGCTACCTTCTATTTTTCTGATCCAATTATATATATATATATATATATATATATATATATATATATATATATCTTATACATCTACATCTTATTGCATAGTTTCTCAGGTCTCTATCCATGTATTTATAATATCTTTTCTCCTGTT